>JBBPBX010001377.1:4294-45475 GCA_038048925.1 Garcialebias charrua
TAATCCGGCTCGCAGGCGACCACACACTGATATGATCAGTTTACCAGAACTCCCCACACAGCGGAGAGAGTGAGTGTGAAGCCTTTCGACTCGTGTCGCTGATCATTTAATTCTTATAATTAAACATAATTAACACCAAAGCACGGATCTGTGTAGACCCTCACTGAAAAATGAAGTCACAGGATGACGCCTGGCCTGGTCCAGCCCAGCAGTGTGTTGTTAAAGTCAATGCTTTGGGAAGGGAGTGGACTCTTCATAAAGTGTATTTCTGTGTACTCATGAAAATGTTGAAATATGAGACGGGCAATGAACTATTTGCCATTCCAACATTTTAATTGTCTCTCACAGAACTATTTATTTTTTATTAATGAACTATCCTAAAGGCCATTACTTAAGTCACCCATGGGCCAGAAGTGACCTGGGGCCACATGTTGAATAGCCCGGCTCTAGTTTGAATGCTGTCTTGATAGAAAAGAAAAAAAAAGTAATCAGGCAATAAATTAACTTGTTCTTTTTATGAAGTTTTCTTTTCAAAGTATACGTATATTGAAAGTATTCTGGGTTGTCTGTGTGTTTTTAAATGTTCTGTGCAGGAAACAGAGTTTTACCTGCAGCCGTTCAGACAGTGGCATGGCTGAGTGTTGTAGCAGGATGCAGGTCTCCGAGTCAGAACTGGTCCTGGTGACGGTGGCGCTGCTGGTTCGGGTTTTCCCTGCCCTGTTCGCCATGACGTGCTCCGACAGCTGACGGTCATGTGACTCGTCTGGGATGTCCAGGAGCAGGAACACAACATCAAACCGGGAGAGCAGAGCAGAGCTCATCCTGCAGACAGACGGTCCATCACATCGGCAGCACAAACAACATTCAGACTCTCTGATGATCACTCACTTCAGATTTTCTGACACCGTCTTGCCTCGGTTGTAGTGTCCCCCGATGGGGTTTGCAGCAGCAACAACAGATGTTCTGGCAGGCAGAGAGGAAACTATACCAGCTTTAGCCAGGCTCACAGACTGCTGCTCCATAGCTTCTAACAGAGCCTGCTGCTGGCTCCCCAACTTATCAAACTCATCAATGCAACACAGACCTGACAGGAGAAAAAACAAAACATGAAGTAGTTCGGGTTCAATCTATTGGTGAGACCAGAAACTGCAGCCTTTGGTTTTAATCAAGAGTTTTAATTGTTTTTGTACCTTGGTCGGCCAACACCAAGGCACCAGCCTCCAGAGCATAATCCCCCGTCCCCGAGTCTCGAGACAAACTCACTGTTAGTCCTGCAGAGAGAAGCACACAGTGGTGCATGCTGGAATACGCAGTTCCATCCATTATCTTTTACCTGCTTCTTCCTTTTTGGGTCACTAGTGCCCATATCCAGCAGTCACTGTGTGAGAGGCTGGGGACACTCTGGACAGGTCTCCAGTCCATCACAGGAACACATAGAGACAATTTAGAGTTACCAATCAGTCCAACATGCATGTTTTTGGTTTGTGGGAGGAAACTGGAGAAAACACACACATGCACAGAGAGAACATGCACACTCCACCCAGAAAGGCCCCAGGCTGGGATTTGAACCACTGACCTTCTCGCTGAGCGACAGCAGCTCTACCAACTGATCCACCGTGCTGCTCTGAATATGTAGTTCATAAACATTTTTCTTTTTCTGGTTCTACCGTTCTGCAGACGTTCAGATTGTTCTGGTTTCATGTTTAGCCTTTCTGTCTCCAAGTTCAGTGTTGCCGTTTTATCTGTAAGTTTCTGTAAAACTACCACAAGGTACAATGTGAAGGGTTTTCCATCAATTGTTTATATTTATTCTTTTATTTTTCTAGTTATATAATGAAAATACACAAAAATACTACTGCAAGTGATGGAATATGCAACTTAAATCCGGTTCTTTTTGTCGTTTTTGTGATTAGAGCCAAGCTCAAGCTACATGTTTGATTTTTAGCCTATTTTATGTCTTTCTACCGGGGCCTGTATGTTTATCTGCTAAACAACTGAAGTAGATGTTCCTTGATAACAGTACATAAAGGTTGAATGAATGAATTAATGAATACTGTACAAAGTTAAACACTGTAATATAATTTTTACATTTATGTCTAGATAAAAGTTGTTGTAAATATCTTTCTTAGGTTACTACTGTATTTAGCACTACTGTGATCAGTTTTGGTTTGTTGTTAACACTATTTGTAGTCTATTTAATTTGCCCCCCCCCCCACCACCACCCCCAGTGCGTTCGAATGGTCTGACCAGCCACTTTATAAGTTCCCTCTCGTCTCAATATGTAGGTGCTTTTAGTTAAAGCTCCGCTGACATCATCTTTTAACTTTCCATAAAATGGCACAACATATATATATATATTAAGATTGACCTCTGATCGTTTTTGCTAAAACAATGTGAAATTAATGAAAATTCCTCTCCAAAATAGTTTAAAATTAGCGCCGTTTTTTTACACGGTAAATTCGGGTTTTTCCGGTCACGTGATTGTGACGTCAGATACAGATCTCTGCTCCAACGGCACATTTAATACAATGGAGAAAGATACAAACGCATCCGTCGAATTTAGCCATTTAAAACTTTAGATTTTAGCGATTTGGCTTCAGTTCGTGAAGAAGAAGTTATTTTGAGTGATAAACAACAAACAGCAAGGTTTCTTTTGTCCGTGTTGCTTTTTTTTTCAGGAGAGGTTTCACATACATGAAGTGAGCACCAGATGTCAGCAAAGCAGAGCAATCTACAGTGCTCTGTAAGAGTTATCACGATAGCTTTGCTGACATCTGGTGCTCACTTCATGTATGTGAAACCTCTCCTGAAAAAAAAAGCAACACGGACAAAAGAAACCTTGCTGTTTGTTGTTTATCACTCAAAATAACTTCTTCTTCACGAACTGAAGCCAAATCGCTAAAATCTAAAGTTTTAAATGGCTAAATTCGACGGATGCGTTTGTATCTTTCTCCATTGTATTAAATGTGCCGTTGGAGCAGAGATCTGTATCTGACGTCACAATCACGTGACCGGAAAAACCCGAATTTACCGTGTAAAAAAACGGCGCTAATTTTAAACTATTTTGGAGAGGAATTTTCATTAATTTCACATTGTTTTAGCAAAAACGATCAGAGGTCAATCTTAATATATATATATATATATATGTTGTGCCATTTTATGGAAAGTTAAAAGATGATGTCAGCGGAGCTTTAAATGTTCACTTCACCTTTTTCATGGGTCCAGAACAGCAGTTTTGAGTTTTATTAAAATACATTTTAAAACCTTTTGGGCCAGTCTCCTGTGTCTCTCTTACTGGTATACATGGACCCTAACAGGAAATGTACTATTACCCTGCTAACACACGACTGCACACCATCGTACAGCTCCAACCACTTCATCAAGTTTGCGGACGACACAACAGTGGTGGGTCTCATCAGCAACAACGATGAGACGGACTACAGGAACGAGGTGAGCCGCCTGGCCTTGTGGTGCGGACACAACAATCTCACTCTCAACGTGGAGAAGACAAAGGAGATTGTTGTGGACTTCAGGAAGAAGGATGCCCAACATGCCCCTCTGACCATCAACAGCACCGCAGTGGAGAGAGTAGACAGCACCAAGTTCCTGGGAGTGCACGTCTCAAAGGACCTGTCCTGGAGCAGGAACACTGCAGCACTGGCAAAGAAGGCTCACCAGCGTCTCTACTTTCTCCGCAAGCTGAAAAGGGCTGGAGCTTCAACCCCCATCATGAGCACCTTCTACAGAGGTGCCATAGAAAGTGTCCTGACCAGCTGCATCACTGTGTGGTTTGGTGCATGTACTGCATCCTGCCGCAAGAGCCTCCAGCGCATCGTGAAAGCAGCTGAGAAGATCGTGGGCACCTCCTTGCCCTCACTGCAGGACTTACACAGCAAACGCCTCACTCGGAAAGCCCACTGCATGGCAGGTGATCCCACACACCCACTACACAGCTGCTTCAGACTGCTGCCATCAGGGAGGAGACTGAGGAGTCTCCAGGCTCGAACCAGCAGACTGAGAGACAGCTCTGTTCATCAGGCAGTCAGGATGCTAAACACTCTGCCTGCTCTGCCCCCCCTCCCATTTGAACTGCCTTAACACTAAAACTTTCTCACACATTACCACACAACACAAAGATTTTAACACTGGACTCTGTGTCATCAAACGGGTTATTCACTAAACTCTCGGTCATGTGCTCATACAGTTTGCACTACTTCTCATACTTGCACTAATGTTTGTATTACATCACTGCCTATAGTCATAATACTGTTTACATTCTCTGTTTACATTTATTAATACTGTTTACTTTTATTACTACTGCTTACATTTAATTACTACTGTTTACATTTACACTACTCTAATATCTACACCACTGCTGATACATATACAGTGTGCTCTGAACGGTCTTATTTAGGGATGCCCAATGTGCCTTACTGCATATGCCACTTTTTGCCTCTATAACAACATCAACTACTACCTCATACATATACTGTGTACATTAACTCATACGCTGCTTTGCCACTTTGCAAATGTCAATGCTAGAAACCTTTAGTTTATTTTAGTTATACTTTTTATACTCTTTTTTTATACTAGTATGCAAAAACTCAGGACAGTATTATGTTCATTAAATGTTTAATGTTTTAGTTTTAGAGTTGGTGTAAATTTTCATACTCTTATACCACTATGCAAAAAACTCAGGACAGTGTTAGTTTTACTATTTTATGCTTATGTCTATTATTATATGTTTCAGTGTTTCAATGTTTAGATGTTTACTGTTGCACCGAGGGACTGAGAGAAACGCAATTTCGGTCCTGTGTATGTCCTGTACAGTACATATTGCAGATCTGACAATAAAGTTGACTTTGACTTTATTTACCAGTAAATGAAAAATAAGTTACCTGTGGTGCTGGTGCTGTTTCCACATACATAGATTCCTCTGGGGGCCACGTGGCACACCGCCTACACACAAAACACAAAGCTGATTGTGTCAAAGTTCACACAGCAGGTGTTTCATCTGGTGCGGTGTTTTCTCTTCTACCTGTAACATCTGACTCTTTCCCAGTCCGGGGTCTCCCACTATCAGGATGTGAGGGTCCCCTCTCACTGGGACACTGTTCTTGCCCGTGTGTTTCTGTCTGCCTCCAAATAATGTCAAGGCAAGCGCAGCCTTCACTAACTGCACACACACAAACACGAGGAGCCTAAATAAACCACACATACACAGTTTAACAAGTTCATGAAAAACTGACAAACAGTAAACGCTGTGACATGAACTATAACATTGAATACCTGTTTTTTTTTTTTTCATGGCTGCTTCCTGTGTTGTTGTTCTTCCTCTTAATGTATCAGTTTATTTTAAATATAAATGTTTTATCCCTAGCGTTGGATCCATGAGAACCAGTTAGAGCTGATTTTTCTTTAGTTGTGTTATTTTATTATTAAATGTCTTGTTTCCTGAGTGACACAAGACGTATTTTCCTGTTCTTTTGTTTGTTTTGTTTTCATTTTAATTTGACTGCAGCACTTTGGTCAGCTTTTGTTTTTTTATGCACTATATTTTAATAGGAATTTTTTCGCCTCCATTTCCTAATGTGTCTAATGTCATTACTTTTTGTCTGTCTAAGCAGATCTCACTTGTAAAGGAGTCTTCGAGGCTCAATGTGACTTATCTGTCTAAATAAAGGTTGAATGAATGAATGAATATACATAAATTGACACTGACAAAACAAAAAACATACTTATTTCGAGATTCATGTGACAAAATAAAAGGTTGAGGAAGATTAAAGTTCTTTGCTCTCTTAAAGCAAAAGGAGGCCTAATATTACCTGATTTAATCAGCCATTACTGAAAGGTGGAGCGATGATGTGTTTGGTCCTTTCTGTGTGTTCTTTTGTCTGTACTGTTAGAAAACATCTAACAATCCACTGAAACTTCCATTAAATAACAGAGTTTGAGTCTACAACAAAAATGTTTTGGAGTCAACTCAGTTCAAGAGTTCAAAATGGCTAAAACAGTTTTACAGTAGTCCCTCATTGATGGCACACTTCTCCCCTGCAGAGCGGAGATCTGACAGCTGCAGGAGGAAGCTTCTCCTGCAGCTGTGGGCTGCACACAGGTGCAGCAGGTGCTGAATAATTTTAAATAATTTATTTTAAATTTAAAAATTCCATGCCAATCCTGCAGCTCAACCATCAATCAGCCAATTTTGTGTCAAGTCCAATCTTACGTTGAAAAACCGCAATATAGCAAGTTCGCAAAAAACAAACCGTGAAGTAGCGACAGACTACTAGAAGCTGTTGGAAAACATTTTGTATAAATATTTTTTTTATTATTGGTATATTATGGCTGAATTCTGTAATGTGTGCACACAACATTCTGTTGTCTCAGCCTGAAGGCCGGTTCACCGACGGCCATGGATCATGTCTGTGCATCTGACTGCAGCTGGCTATGAGGGAACGACTGCCAGACTCTGCTGCTGTGGAAAAGTCTGCAGAAAACTTTATTTGACGTGAATTTAGTGACATGTTCCATGAGTTGTTTATCTGTGTATGTAATCCATCTTGAAAGAGTCCTTGCAAGTAAAATGCCAGTTGGGGACCGAGATGGGGTAGAGGCAGGGCAGCTGACCTGGGACCTGAAAGTCCCAGGCTCGATCTCCAGCCATCCCCACATGTCGTGGTGTCTCTGAGCAAGATACCCAATCCCCAATTGCTCCCGGGGCACCTACATAACTGTCCACTGCTCCACCCGGGTGTATCCCAGGTGTGATGGGTTAAATGCAGAGAACTAATTTCACCATTGTATGGGAACATACAGTGATGACAACACGTAGCACTTTCTATCTTTCCAAATATCTCCTCAATCGAGTGTGTTAACTTAACACACTCGAAAAATATTCTCTTAACACGGTTAAGAGAATATTTTTCTGCAACAGAAGCTGAAACTGATCCCCAACTTGACCTCTGAGGGTGAACTGATTATGCTCAGTGTAAACGTGTGCTTTTAAAGCTGCAGGAGAAATACTGCTGCTTTAAATACTTTTGTTTTCATCAATGTCAGCGACATTTAGACATTTTATGGGTATCAATAAGGTGTGACCAAGAATGATGGGGAAAAAATTGTATTTCAGTCACTGTTGGCAAGAAGTGTCCTTAAAGAGTAACTTACCTCAAAATTACGGTAACTTTTTTTTAGCTGATAAACTCCCTAGAATGTGTCTAAAATGTTGTATAGCACTATGTCTGTGTTAATTTTCACATATTTATGCGTATTAGTTTAAATAGACAATATTTGGTCTAAAAACGTGTTTTCACTAACCCTATGGGTTGAACTGTTGTATTGCACCCTAATTTTCTTATTGGTCAAGGACTGTTCACTCTGACGTGTCTTGTACACTCTGACGTCACAAAAGTGGTTCAAGCAGAGCCAATCCCCTGCAGAGATGAGAAGGTCTGCGCTGCAGTTCATACCTTATATGGAAGTGGTACATTGCACTCCGGAAAAGAACTGCAACAAAGCATATTATAGTTTTTGGAATGGCACTAGTTATTTGTATATTTTAACTTATTTATTTTAAGAATACTTTTCACTTCATCAAAATCTATTAATTGAACTCCAGCGTTCTAAAACTATTTGGTTGTATTTGTTTTCTTATTGTGCGATGGACGAGTGATGCATGAATGCCAAGTTGGGGCAGAGGCGGAGGAGCAGGTTTGGGATCCGAAAGACCCAGGTTCGATCCCCGGTCACGGAATACATTGTGGGTTTTTTTTATTTTTTTTAGGACTTTTGTTTTTGGATAGATTGGGTGAGAATAGATAAATACATCTACATAATAATTCTTTGTTGTTGCTTGTTGTAAGTTGTTTGCTAGAGTTTTAGTTTGTTTTAGTTTGTTGCTAGAGGGGGCGTGAACGCAGCATAACCCCCCCAACTCCTCCCGTCCTTGTCTCTCGACACGCCCATTTTGATGCATTTTTTGAATCTGGTATGGGGGCGGAGCTATCTTTTGACGGTGAGGTAAGTTACTCTTTAAATAGTGTATTTTTGTTTAATTTAATGATTGAATGGTAAATGGTAAATGGAGCTTATTTATATAGCGCTTTCCAGCCCCCTGTGAGGAGCCCCAAAGCACTTTACAATACCAGCCATCCACCCATTCATTCACACATTCATACACCGGTAGTGGTAGCCTGCCTTGCAAGGCGCCATCCAGACCTACCGGGAGCAACTCAGGGTTAAGTGTCTTGCCCAGGGACACAACGACGCATGGTAGGCGGATGCGGGATTCGAACCTCCAACCTTCCGATCGGGGGTCGACTGCCATTACCACTGTGCCACGGCCGCCCCATAACATCAACCGTTTGAACCGTTTCTATAGGTCTTCATTTCTACCGTTTGTCCCGAAGTAAGCCGTAGAACTTCCTACCTCGTGACCTATGCTCCATCACTGACCTTGGCCTTTTTAAATCTAATCTTAAAACTTTTTATTCAGGCAGGCTTTTGATACTTCTGACATTTTTGTATTTTTATCAATGTTTGGCTTTGACTTGTATACTGTGACACACTTTGGCTATTTTAAAGGGCTCTATAAATAAATGTTGATGTTGACACAAAATGACTTTACATTAGTGACATGTATAGATGAGTGAAAATAATGATATACCGGTACAGCAGAAGTGGCTGACGGTGACACATCCTCTAAGTGCTAACAGATCACGAGATGAGACCGAGCATACATGTTATTTCCAAGGTTTGAGGAGAAACAACCATTACTCAGTTTAAATCTCAGCACGAGCAGCGTGTATTCCTTTAAGGACTGCTGGGTCTTAGAAGCTATTACTGGGCTGCACGGCTCAAAGCCCAGGCTCCATGATCCAAATTGACTTGGACAGTGAATGGGTCCACAACCAACATCTCTGCCCTTTATAGGTTAAAGCTTTAATACGAGTTCAAATACAGAATGAAGGGATTATCCACTCATCATCATTTTAAGGGTTTTGGATACAGGTGAAGAATGTAAATACAACTAGGCCAATAAAAAGAGCTTCTATTTCTGACTTCATCCCAGCTAAGATAGACATTTGTTTGGCCAAATGTGCAGATAAATAATAATTTGTTCAATATGGGACAAACCGTAAAGACATTTTGCCAATGTCAAGTACATGATGATATTTTTTCCACAGATGACTTTAAATACATTCTGATTTAATATTATTTTAAAAAAGCTTAAAAGAAAGCGATCAAACTGTTAAACTGTTTGAAACAATATAGGACAGATTGTATCACAAGCAAAACACAGTAAAGTAAATAAACACCATGAACACATTATCCTGGTGCACTTCACAGATAACACTACAACAGTAAATTTTGGAATTGGTGATGCATTTAAGTCATCAAACATCAAGAAAATGTGGCTGCAAACAGAATGTGGTATTTATAATCATCACTGCTAAAGCAGGACACGTACCACCCTCTACTGGAGGAAAAGTGGCCCAACAGGAGACATTTCCCATCAGTCTGCCCAGTGTTAAAGCCCTACCAGAAATAAACACGAACCTTAGATTTAAGGAGTTCATGTAAACTGCAAAAAGGGGTGTCATATAATTAATCCCCTCAAGGAATTAGGAAAATAAATTAATACATGCTTAAAACGACGGGCTTATGGTTTCACCAAATGATTATTACAAACTGATGCACCAACCCTCAAACAGTGAACTCACCAACTGAAAGATGTAAAAAAATAAAAAATAAAGTTTGCAACTCCAAATGGACAGCTTTTATAAAAGCTGGGCTTCTGCAACACCAAGTTAGAGAAAGTGAATTGAATTCACCACCTCCTTCTACAGGTGTGCAGTAGAGAACATCCTGTGCTCCAGCATCAATGTGTGGCATGGAGGCTGCACAGCTGCAGAAAGAAAAGCTCTGCAGAGAGTGGTGAAGGCTGCACAGAAGATGTTGGAGTCAGTCTCCCCACAATCACAGACATTTACACCTCCAGATGCAGGAAGAGTTGCCTGTATCATGAAGGACCCCACTCACCCAGCACACACACTTTTTGCCCTGCTCCCCTGAGCATTAAGTGTAGAATAATAATAATAATGTCACATTTTTGTCATCTGTGTATGTTTCCATACAAGACGAAATTTGACTCTGCATTTAACCCAATCACCACCAGGTGGGGCAGTGGGCAGCTATAGAAAGCGCGCCGGGGAGCAATTGGGATGAGGTGTGCTGCTCAAACACACCACAAGTTATGCCGTGACTGGGGTTCGAACCTGGGTCCTTCGGGTCCCAAGTCGGTTCCCCTGCCACTACACCATCTTGGCCCCTAGAAGCACTAGACTGAGGAACAGCTTCTACCCTGAGGCTGTTAGACTCATGAATATCTAACCAGAATAATCACTGTGAAATATCACATCACGTTGCTGCTGATCTGTTTCATGTTGCTGTGTTCATGCGTGCTCATCTGCTCACACAGACTCATGTTCATGCTGCTGTTCAGCGTATTGTTTTTAAGCTATTAGTGCTTAGCGTATTTTTAGTTGACGCTTTTCTTGGTTCATATCTTAGATGTTCTTCTTTTAAATCTATTGTTGGATGTAACTGGGACCCTGTGTACATAATTTTGTTCCACCACATGTGGTGGAACGACAATAAAGAAACTGACTCTGAATAGATGCCAACTTTTGCCCCTTTTCCATCGGTCGGCGCTTGTCGGTTATTGCGTAATATGTGCATCGCAGACACCCACTTGCCTTTAATGTACTTTGTACATATGAAAATGCATGTATGTGTATTGATGTTGATGAAGAGCTTAATGGACCTGATTTCAAATGATACATTCAATAAATGTTCAGTCAATAAATATATGAACAGTTTAACAAGATCCAGTTTGAAAAATGTAAAAAGTCTCACCAGGTGTCCATAGATTGCAGGACATAAAGAGCTGAAAAACAAAGCAATATGTAAAATATTAGCATGTTAGCACCTTCATTATATCTCACCAAACATTGTAAACAAAAAACACAATGTGGCATTTTTAAAGCTTAAAAAACAAACAACATAAATGCCAGGGGTGTCCTGTACTAGTTTTGTTTTCAGAGTACCGGTACAAGTACTTCAGTTTGGGTCCTTGCCAATAAGAGTAGTTAACGAGTTAGTACCTAAACATTGCACAGTGACTTTACAAACAGTTCTCCTATTAAAACAATTGGCAATCTGAAGTCTTAATATCACCTGTTTATCTTAACATATCTGTCAACTATACTTTGTTTTTAGTTGTTGTTCTCAATTACTTCCAAAGTGGAAGAGGAAATGATGTCACCAAGCATAAATGTGGTATCAGTTTTAAGTATAAGGGTGTTTTTATGAGTTTAAAAAAAAACTACAGTACCGGATTCCAAAAAAGTTGGGACACCAAACAAATTGTGAATAAAAACTGAATGCAATGATGTGGAGATGGCAAATGTCAATATTTTATTTGTAATAGAACATAGATGACAGATCAAAAGTTTAATCTGAGTAAATGTAACATTTTAAAGGAAAAATATGTTGATTCAAAATTTCACAGTGTCAACAAATCCCAAAAAAGTTGGGACAAGTAGCAATAAGTGGCTGGAAAAAGGAAATTGAGCATATAACGAACAGCTGGAAGACCAATTAACACTAATTAGGTCAATTGACAACATGATTGGGTATAAAAAGAGCTTCTCAGAGTGTCAGTGTCTCTCAGAAGC
Organism: Garcialebias charrua; assembly: GCA_038048925.1. Lineage (NCBI taxonomy): Eukaryota > Metazoa > Chordata > Actinopteri > Cyprinodontiformes > Rivulidae > Garcialebias > Garcialebias charrua. Next base: position 16,033 of record JBBPBX010001377.1, read on the forward strand.
CAAGATGGTAAGAGGATCACCAATTCCACCATTGTTGCACAGAAAGATAGTGCAGCAATACCAGAATGGTGTTACCCAGCATAAAATAGCAAAGACTTTTAAGTTATAATAATAATAATAATTAATTCAATTTATAACGCACTTTTCATTACTGAAAATCTCAAAGTGCTACACATATATTGAATGCTACACACATTCATAAACCGGTGGCGGCAGACTACCATGCAAGGTGCTTTCCAGTCCTACCGGGAGCAACTCAGGGTTAAGTGTCTTGCCCAAGGACACAACGACACATGGTGCGGGTCCCGGGAGTCGAACCGCCAACTTTCCGATCGGGAGACGACTGCCATTACCACTACACCACGGCCGCCCAAGTTATCATCAACCGTGCATAACATCATCAAAAGATTCAGAGAATCTGGAACAATCGCTGTGCGTAAGGGTCAAGGCCGTAAAACTCTACTGGATGCTCGTGATCTCCGGGCCCTTAAACGTCACTGCACCTCAAACAGGAATGCCACTGTCAAGGAAATAACAGAATGGGCTCAGGAATACTTCCAGAAAGCATTGTCAGTGAACACAATCCACCGTGCCATCTGCCGTTGCCAGCTGAAACTCTACAGTGCAAAGAGGAAGCCATTTCTAAGCAAGCTCCACAAGCTCAGACGTTTGCACTGGGCCAGGGGTCATTTAAAATGGAGTGTGGCAAAATGGAAGACTGTTCTGTGGTCAGATGAGTCACGATTTGAAGTTCTTTATGGAACACTGGGACGCCATGTCATCCGGACCAGAGAGGACAAGGATAGCCCAAGTTGTTATCAACGCTCTGTTCAGAAGCCTGCATCACTGATGGTATGGGGTTGCATGAGCGCTTGTGGCATGGGCAGCTTGCATGTCTGGAAAGGCACCATTAATGCAGAGAACTATGTTCAGGTTCTAGAACAACATATGCTCCATCTAGACGTCATCTCTTTCAGGGAAGACCCTGCATTTTTCAACAAGATAATGCCAGACCACATTCTGCAGCAATCACAACATCATGGCTACGTAGGAGAAGGATCCGGTACTGAAATGTCCAGCCTGCAGTCCAGATGTTTCACCTATAGAGAACATTTGGTGCATCATAAAGAGGAAGGTGCAACAAAGAAGGCCCAAGACGATTGAACAGTTAGAGGCCTGTATTAGACATGAATGGGAGAGCATTCCTATTTCTAAACTTGAGAAACTGGTCTCCTCTGTCCCCAGACGTCTGTTGAGTGTTGTAAGAAGAAGGGGGGATGCCACACAGTGGTAAAAATGGACTTGTCCCAACTTTTTTGGGATTTGTTGATGCCATGAAATTTTGAAACAACATATTTTTCCCTTAAAATGATACATTCTCTCAGTTTAAACTTTTGATCTGTGATTTGTGTTCTATTCTGAATAAAATATTAGATGTTGGCACCTCCACATCATTGCATTCAGTTTTTATTCACAATTTGTTTAGTGTCCCAACTTTTTTGGAATCCGGTTTGTAATAAAAGCTACATTTTATTATAGATGATAAACACTAGAAAGCAGTTTCCTCAAATGATATGGTTGGCCAGTTTACATACAGTATACAGTACTGTACAGTAGTCCCTCGCTAATTCACGGTTTGCTCTATCGTGGTTTTTCAAAATAAGATTGAACATGATACACAATTGTCTGATTGATGGATGAGTCGCACAATCAGCATGGCATTTTTATTTAAAATAAATTATTTAAAATTATTTAGCACTGCATGATACACTTCCTGCTGCAGCTGATCTCCGTGCAGAGCGGATAAGTGGGCGTGGCCAAGAGCACTTGTAGGTGGCTGACAGCAGCTGAGGCAGAGAGCTGAGATCATGACATTATGTGCTCTTTTAGAGCGTTTAGAAACATTGTTTAGAATATTGCAAGAGTGCGAAGGGTTTAAAATGCCTTGCGTGTGTGTGTGTGTACACACACACACACACCGGTATATATACAGTATTTTCTGGTGTATAGGTCGCACCTGTGTATAGGTCGCATTGTCCAATTATCACCAATAGATTGGAAAAATCCCTAGATAGGTCGCACTGGTGTATAGGTCGCACCTACGTTTAGCTTTGCTGCAAATGTCTGCCACAGGAGCGCACAGCAAGGCTTTTAAAGGTTCAGTCTGCAGTTTCTGTAGAACATCAGCACTTAGAAAAAATTTCAACAAGCCAGCGTCCAAAGGAAAAGAAAATTAATAAAAAGTACAAATAAGTGTTGGACTGGTGGGCGAGAGGTGGGCGAGAGGACTGGCACCATTCTGATCCCTCCCCCTCAGAGCCATATATGGCTCTGCCCCCTTGTGGTCTGTTAAAATTCAAATTCAAGCTCTGTTTTTATTGGCTGATTCAAATTCAAGCTCGGTTTTTATTGGCTGGTTACAAACTTTGTTTTTATTGGCTGGAAAATGGCGGGTCACTTTTTCTTTTTAGAAATGCTTATTTACCACCTGGAGAAGCAAGGGGACAATATTTTTTTAGTTTTTTTCAGAGATTACCTCTCTAACATCAATCTAGTGACAGAGTGAAGAAATATGTTAAAAATATATTGTTAGAAAAGTTACATATAGCAGCTTTAAGAAGATTAACACTTAAAAACAATTATTTGTTTGATAAAAATTATAGCAAATATATGTCTGAGCTGAACTTTTCCTTAATAAATGAACGTAATTGTGAAATGAGCTGGATTTAAAAATTTGTTTCACCGAAAGTGATAACAAGCCATATATAGGTCGCACCTGAGTATAGGTCGCAGGCCTTAAAAAAAAAACATAAAAAGGTGCGACCTATACACCGGAAAATACGGTACTGTATATATATATATATATTTTTTTACTTATCACAGGGCTTCAGGGTACGGATCCCCCACGATAAATTAGGGACTACTTTATCTAATGTTGCGGCCATCTTGGATTTTGATATGGCAAATCAGTTGTCAAAAGGAACCTTTCTTACGTCTCGAAGCGCCCACACACCAAAAAGGAAGTTGGCCTGTTGCTTATTTTCCAAGTTATCCAGCTCAAAAAGTTTTCATATACTGGTATATGGTGGCAGCCATCTTGGATTTTGATATGTACCGGTAAACCAAATTTACAAAAGGAACACACCAGTATCTCACTTATTTTTCCAAGGTATCGTACTCACAACTCTCACAAAAGGACAGAATAAATTTAGCTTGTGACAGGGGACAATAAAAATTAGAGGAGCTAGAGCTGTGGCGTTTGCAAACAATCCAAATCTTTTGAACGGCTCTTTACAACCAACGATGGGAAATGAGTTGCAGAGAGTTGAGAACTGTTCCTACTTTTATTTATTTCCTCCTCTTTATTTCTTTGGGGTCCTTCTTAAATGCGGAAAAATGCTCCCCCTTCACTTTTCCGCTGAGATGAAGGAGAACAGGCAAAGAGGATTGCAGCAGTTCAGGAGGGGAGGGCATGGTACAGCCCTGATGTACATCACTACGGATCAAAACTGAACGGCTGTTGGAATTGAATGGATCATCAAGATCCGTTCCCGTCACAGAGTTGTATGACACATCTTTAAGTGCAGCCACATAAAATAACCACTTAGAGGTTGAAGACTTGCCTAATTTTGGCCACTTAAATGATGAACTTCTGGTGATTTTAGTATCACCGTAGCCTTACATTCAGTAAGAAGACTAACTGGGATAAAGCTTCACACAAAACAACAAACTGTGTTTGTTTATGGGTCAATCTCTGGAGTCACATCTCTGATTTTACATTGTGGATCATTGTTTTTACCTTCACTAACTATGTTGGGTGACACTGCAGTGATTAAAAAAAAAATACACAACACAGGGTCCGTTCCTGCGAGTTGCTAGTAACACGAAAATTCGTAAGTTGGAACACGAAGCACGTGTTCTCGTAAGTCCGGATTTTCGCTCGTAAGTTGGAACATTTATGCTAGCGCTACTACGAACACTCGTTTTTCATCAAAAACGTTCATATTAGTTCATAAACATGGTCGGAAACGTGTTTCCAAACGGTTAGCTAACACACTTTCATCTAAAAACACAAAAAAGTGCTGTATTTTTTACAAATTTACTTCTCTTTCGCCAGCTCGTAAGTCCGGGCGCTCGTAGGTCAGAGCGCTCGTAAGTCGGGGACTACCTGTATTTTTAATGCAGGAGCTCATGAACTTACTGTACAATAAGTCGAAACAGGTCCGGCTGCGACTGGATCTCCTGAACGGCATAAAGCTCCTTCAAACTGAACTCTTCCCCTCCTGAGCGATCTTCAAGTGACCCACTTGACCCTTCACCTCCAGTCTTGGAGAGCTGGCCTTAAAAAATAAAATAAAATAAATCAGGGACATGCATTCCTCCCAGAACTCCCAACAAAAATCTAACATAAATCAAAAAATGTTACCTTTAGTGTTGCTGACTGATGTAGCATCGATGTACAGGAGAAACATACACTGGTCTTTATTTCCTCTGGAACTGCCTGAAAACAGAACAGATGTGTTTAGAGCACCCGAGCTGCAGACACAATGAAGAGCCTGAGACATACAGTACATATAAGAGAACAGCTTAATGATAAAGAAATTTGGCAGAATACACATGAATTTACCCATTTTGTCACATAATTGGCATGTTTTCATTTAAACTTTGTGCAATAAAGTGAAGCAGGAAGTGACAGCACTGGCAAAGAAGGCTCACCAGCGTCTCTACTTTCTCCGCAAGCTGAAAAGGGCTGGAGCTTCAACCCCCATCATGAGCACCTTCTACAGAGGTGCCATAGAAAGTGTCCTGACCAGCTGCATCACTGTGTGGTTTGGTGCATGTACTGCATCCTGCCGCAAGAGCCTCCAGCGCATTGTGAGAGCAGCTGAGAAGATCGTGGGCACCTCCTTGCCCTCACTGCAGGACTTACACAGCAAACGCCTCACTCGGAAAGCCCACTGCATGGCAGGTGATCCCACACACCCACTACACAGCTGCTTCAGACTGCTGCCATCAGGAGGAGACTGAGGAGTCTCCAGGCTCGAACCAGCAGACTGAGAGACAGCTCTGTTCATCAGGCAGTCAGAATGCTAAACACTCTGCCTGCTCTGCCTCCCCTCCCATTTGAACTGCCTTAACACTAAAACTTTCTCACATATTATCACTCAACACAAAGTTTTTAACACTAGACTCTGTGTCACCAAACGGGTTTTCACTAAACTCTCGGTCATGTGCTCATACAGTTTGCACTACTTCTCATAATTGCACTAATGTCTGTATTACATCACTGCCTATAATCATAATACTGTTTACATTCTCTGTTTACATTTATTAATACTGTTTACTTTTATTACTACTGCTTACATGTAATTACTACTGTTTACATTTATTTACACTACTCTAATATCTACACCACTGCTGGTACATATACAGTGTGCTCTGAACGGTCTTATTTAGGGATGCCCAATGTGCCTTACTGCATATGCCACTTTTTGCCTCTACAACAACATCAACTACTACCTCATACATATACTGTGTACATTGACTCATACGCTGCTTTGCCACTTTGCAAATGTCAATGCTAGAAACCTTTAGTTTATTTTAGTTATACTTTTTATACTCTTTTTTTATACCACTATGCAAAAAAAAAAAAAGGACAGTGTTAGTTTTACTATTTTATGCTTATGTCTATTATTATATGTTTCAGTGTTTCAATGTTTAGATGTTTACTGTTGCACCGAGGGACTGAGAGAAACGCAATTTCGGTCCTGTGTATGTCCTGCACTGTACATATTGCAGATCTGACAATAAAGTTGACTTTGACTTTGACATCAAAGGGAAACTTCCTGATCATTTTTTATTGAAACAATATATTTGAACTCTTTTTGTCTGATAGTGACCCAAAATATCTAAAGAAACATCAGATTCTTCTCTGCTGTCTGTGTTAGCCATTGGAGCAACACTCTGTTTATATGCAGGCGTTCCCCTTTGACATCACTTCCTGTTACTGCTCGAGAAGATTTCAACAACTGTTCATTTCAGCAGCGTGACGTTTTTGTTGGCAATATGTTATTATTGTTGCCCTTCCAAAAATGTATTCATATAACATCAGAATCAGAATAAACTATTATCATTTCACCGAGATACAGCAAGAACATGTACGTACAGTCGTCCGAAAGATGGGCGGAGTGTACGAAGCTGCTACTATATAAGCGCAACCCTCTTATTCTTATTCAGAATAATATTTTGCTTAGATGAGAAAAGGGAAGAAAAACATGAGAGACGGTATATAAAAAAAAAAGATCTCTCACAACGTGTCCTAGACAGGGCACGATTTAAGGCATCAAAAAAACCTACCACAGCATAGCAACATAAATAGACCTGATACATGTACATATAGCTGGTGAAGTCACTGAATTTTTAAAGGGAAGTTTGATGTCACGGGAATTTTAAGAAGTAAAAGTTCAACATTTTTTTTCAAAGATGGCACATCATCAGCTACACTTCATGCCGGATTTTAAACTAAAACATTTATGTTGAGAAACGAATGTAGGTTTTTTGGGGGGCCAAAACTTGTAAATGTTACATTACCGGTACCGTATATATGTTCTGATGTGCCAGTGTGAGATCTCACAAGATCTGTTTGAGCTCAGAATTTGTTTTGATTATGGCTCTCTGCTACAACCACACAAACAATGAGCTTGACCGATATATCGTTAGGGCCGATAATTTAGGCTGATATTGACGTTTGGGGACCTATCAGTGATATTTGTCCCATTATGCACCAATATAAACAATTCTAATTTTCACCCCTAAAATGCTGGAACCCAATCGTAATTGTACAATGCATCCAGCAGAGGTTGCATGAAGACTACCGGTACTTTCAAATCATTGCCGTTCATTTAAGTTTCAGTTTCACATGCAGCACAGCCGAAGCAGAGAGCTATACTGTGTGGCATATTTTGCTGAACAGAGCATGTAATAAACAAATTTAAAAGGTAACAGATCATTGAAATATTTGGTTTATTTACATAATGATTTTAATCGCTGGATGTCCAGCCCCCGAGCTGCTGGCTTTCAGAAACTGTGCCCCCCCCCGAGCAGTTTTGTTGAATAGCCCTAGTTTAAATAATGAACAGGGAAGGTGGACATGACTGTTTTAACTGTGACAGATAAAGATACATGTTATTGACGATCATTTTAAAGAATATATAATTTCAGCAGACCTTCTTAAGACCCCTACCTGGTGTTTTCTGACCCAAACTTTAAATCCACTACTCTAGAGAACTTTGTTTATGCCCAAGTTTATCAGAATGGATGTGCTGTTTTTGTACGGTACCATCATTGATGACTCTAACTATCCCCGTCACAGTGACCGTGTCTCCGGGGACGCAGCTGTCACAGAGGTCAGAGGTCAGGTGACTGTCCACTGTGCGCGGGATCCGCCCAGTCTCTCTTTGCTCTCCGCCCATCGTCTCCTGAACCCTGAAGCAGAATAATAATAATAATTAATTCAATTTATAACGCACTTTTCATTACTGAAAATCTCAAAGTGCTACACATATATTGAATGCTACACACATTCATAAACCGGTGGCGGCAGACTACCATGCAAGGTGCTTTCCAGTCCTACCGGGAGCAACTCAGGGTTAAGTGTCTTGCCCAAGGACACAACGACACATGGTGCGGGTCCCGGGAGTCGAACCGCCAACTTTCCGATCGGGAGACGACTGCCATTACCACTACACCACGGCCGCCCACAACCACAGATTTATATCAGATGAAGCTTCAAGAGGGACTTATTGTAGCAGTGTTCCCCTAGTTTACTCGCCTTGGCAGGGCACTCTTATCTTTCGTGATTAATAAACTGAATAGAATTGTAGTCGGCCGAGGGTGGGGGTGACGAGATGTGAGGGAGACAGTCAAAGCGCTACCTCCATAGTCGTCGCTTTTTAGCTAGCACATGTGTACTGTGTGCCGCTAGCTTAGTGCTACGTCAGTGCCTTCTAGGCAGGGCGCTCATTCTGTTGACAGGGTGGGGCGCCCTGCTAGTATAATGGTGGGAGTAACACTGAGCAGTGTTTTGAAGAGTGGTAAAAAATAAAAAGCAAGAAATAAAATCTGCACAAACTTTTTTCTTATATCGACGATGTGTCTTTAAATAAAAAATAAACTGTGAATAGTGGTCATCTACAACGTGCATTTATCTTCCTTCAGAAACAGTCAAAGTGACTGAACGAGTCAGCATGGTGACACCCATGGAAGATCTGTTTTGGGATTAAACAAAACATCTCCAAGATTATATGCTTGTCCAATTCTGCCACATGTGTTTATCTTCAGAGAGTGCAGCCAGCCTGATGTAGGTCAGTCATGTGACTCGAGCTTCCACGTGGTTCTGGTGGATTTAGCCAAATGCTTCAGCATCATGGAGGGTGGATATACATTTCAGTATTACAATACATATCAATAAATAAGAAAAGTAAATACTTTATACTCCATCACATGATATAGTTCAAGATAACCTTTTCATGTTTAATTTCATAGTTTGCATCAAGTACCTTTAAGATTATTTTATTGTACGTATTTCATAGATTATACAGTCTAGTTAATTACCTAAACAAAAATGTTTTTAGATATTAGAGGTGCAACTCATCACACTTACTTAATGATCTGCCAGTCTACAGTTTGTGTGAGTGAAGAACTGCGGACGGGGATAAAGGAACGACTGCGACACCCAGGCTGAATGCACTTGGTGACAAAAACATACAATTAAAAAAACAAAACAAAACAAAAAACAAGTGAATTGAGGTCATGCACGGTGAACAACACTGATATACAAACTCAAAATGCAAATCCAGTTTCATATTTACTTCTTTTAAGTACACAGAGAACATGTTTATTTGAACATGCAAGCTATTGGGTTACCCCGATTTATCAAAATCATCTTGCAGAACTCGCACTCCCTGGAGGAATGCACATCGCTCTCCAACGTTAAAGCCAATAATATAAACTAAAATGATCTTATATGAGAAATGAAGTTGGAGTAAGTTTTGGTCAAACCTTGTGGGGGAGGGGGGTGGATGTTGAGTGCAAACACAAAAGCTCATGTCAGATTGAGTTTGTTATGAATGATCCTCAGCTACAATGCACCAAACTTTAGCTCAGTATCTGTACAAATGACTTGAGTTATAACCATTTGTGTGCTGGCTAGGGTCAATTAGCTGTGGCAGCCATCTTGGATTAGATTGATTATAAAAGTTAGGTTGTAGATGTACAGGTAATGATTACTCTCTGAGAGTTTCACTAAAATCCATCAAGTGGTTCTTCAAATATTTTATTAACGTTGCTTACGTTAGTGTGTGTGTTGTGTGTCCATACTTTAACGGGTGTGTTGTGTGTCCATACTTTGGTAGGTGTAGTGTATTTTCCATGCTGCAGGGGTAGAGACAGCAGTTGTGTGCAGGCTTGGCACTTGAAGGCCATCTTGGTACACAGAGGTCTGATGCTGCTCACTCTGACCACAGTTCCCTTCACAGAAACCAGACGTCCAAACACGCTGGCTCGCAACGTCCGCAGAGGAGTCATGGGTTCATAGTTATACAGCCTGAGGGAGTCAAACAAATAAAGTCTTTGATCTTTAACAGTTCCTCAGGTGCCCAACCCACTGCTGCACACCACGGGCATTACCTCACACTAATATGAGGAATATTGATGATTGGTGTAGAAACAGGAAGCTCCTCCTCTTGCAGCTCAGCAGCTTGTTTTTCTAAATCAGCAGTCAACACCTAAACACACACACACACACACACAGATTGAAAACTGGAAACTACGGTAGTTTGACTCGCTAAAACGAAAGGTAACTTTTAAAATTATTTTAAGTGTAGGAAATCCTCTCACGCAACAATCCTGAAAATATGCATCTATTAAGCGTACGGCTGATTGTGGTGGGGTGAAAGGTCAGTCTGGCTGACAACGACAATATCCGTGGTGTAAAATTTACACCACGGATATTGTCGTTGTCACATTTTGACTGTAAATAAAAAAAACAGTTCATTATGAGAATATGTGTGTTTCACAGTTACAGAATTAGACAATATGGGTGGGGGGGGTGTCATCTGTGACCTTGACTTTTACATCATTAGGACCCATGAAGTTTCCAGCTGTGCAGTTTAACAGTTCCAGTGTTTCCCCTACCATTTTACAAGCGGGGTGCCCCACCCCGTCAACAGAACTGAGCACCCCGCCTACCAAACCAAACTTGACCCCCCACCCACCCACCTGACACTGGCAAAGCACTAAACTAGCAGCACAAAATACAGGCTTTCTAGCTAAAAAGTTAAAGGGAGCACTCACGTTGCCTCTTCCCTCATGCTGATTGCCCCCACCCTCACTCAAAACAAGCTGCACTCAGACATGTGACCGTCCCCCTGTCAACAAAAATCCTGGATGAGATGAGCACCCCGCCATGGCAAGTTAACTAGGGGAAACACTGAGTTCTATGTTAAAAGTTATCCATTTTCAACTCAAGAAATCGTCCACAGACAGACAGAGAGTGTCATACATACGTCGTGTCTTTAGATGTAAAGAAATGTTAGGAAGAGCTCAGCCCTGCTAGCCTGTTCTGCCCAGTTGTGCCTCATTAAATGTACCGGTATTTAAATTCCAGCTCCGACCACTGGAGTCCCAAGTGTTCTTAATCATTGTCATTATATGCAATGGTTATTTGTTTACTGGTATTTGTATTTGGGCCACTCAAGTGTTATAAAACAAACGAACGGTCACGGAAACACCCGAATACACAGCCGACGATTACCGAAGGCTGATGATGTCACATCAGGGACAGGGTGCAGGCAGGATGTGTGCATTTAACAAGGATGTAGTGCTGGGCAATATGGAAAAAATCATATATCACGATATGGACTTTTATATCGCAATAACAATATATATCACGATATACCACAATTAATTTAGTATTTGGTTTGTGTTGTGGTTTGGTTGTGTTGGCGTCAGGCGAGGGAACGGCGTTGTGACAAAGTTTGCAGATTACAGTACCTTCAAAAAGGCGTTCAATACAAGATCAACTGGACTTTATTTGTTGAAAAAGACGTTTCGACCCCTATCCAGGGGGCTTTTTCAATTCACTGAATTTGTCTTTTTCAACAAATAAAGTCCAGTTGATCTTGTATTGAACGCCTTTTTGAATTTATCATGACGACTGAGAATCTTCACCAGCATTTTGCAGATTACCGTTTTCTGCTCCGTGTCAGACTTCTTGAATCCAAAATGTACCCAAATAACAGACGTATCCCCTCTTTTTGGTAAAAGTTCTTCTTCTTGGGCTGCCTGTGCAGCTGTTTCTTCTTGTTGTGACACTGGCTTCATGTGTCTGCGTCTCCGTTGTTCTCGAGTTTAACAACGTAAAGCATGGTGTAGTGACAGGGCTTCCGACTTGGGACCCGAAGGACGCGGGTTCGCGCCCCGGCCACTACACACCTTGGGTGTCTATGAGTGCACACCTAATTCTCCAGCTCCCCGGACGCTTTCTATGGCTGCTCACTGCACCACCTGGTGGTGGTTGGGTTAAATGCAGAGACGAATTTCGTCTGTGTATGGGAAACATACACAGATGACAAAAAAGGACATTATTATTATTATTATGTGTCGCAAACCCGCGCGTGCGCCAAACATAGAGCAGCGCCGTCATCTCGCAAAACCACAATATGAAGCTTCTTTGCGAAAGTTTTTTTTTTATTCTTATTTATCACATATATAAACTGAGTTCAAGCAAAGTGACAACACCAATACATTTCATCGTAACCTACTTTATTTATTTGCATGAATAATTAATAAAATTATTTTATTATTATTATTATTATATTATTTATTTTATTATTATTTAAAATTATTTTTCTTTTTTCATTATATTGTAATAATGTAAAAATGTTTTTTCTTTACAAAATGTAAAATGAACAAATAAATAAAAAATAAATAAATAAGAAATTATAAACAATAGAGATGATAGAAGGCAAGTAGCACGATAGACACGTTTCTATCGTCCTCACGATATATATCGTCATATCGCCCAGCACTACAAGGAGGCGTATAACAAAGAGGACGATTTCAGTGGAGAAAGTTCAGTTGATTTTGAAGATATCAATGAGGCTTTATCTGCGAGCGATGAAGAAGAAAGTACCGGTACATCATTCTTCCTGAAGTATTTGCTCATGGAGGGCCTCTTCCACACATCAATGACGGCAAGAAGAGGCAACTCCATGGGAAGACCTATCGGCACAGGAAGTACCTGGCTGACTTGAAAACACCAACTGGAAAGTGTTTACAGTAGAATAACATAAAATAAAATAAAAATTATAACATTGTAAGAATAATTTACGATAAAAAAATACCAACATGAGCTGCGGTCTGCTTAACACTTGAAGTGCTGGGGAGAATTTAGATACAGTTTGACTCGTTTATGTTTCACAACAACACACATCTTAATGTGGGCTTTGTGTGTGGTCATGGGTGGGTTTGTTGTAGAACTCATCATAGCTGAAAACATTTGTGATATTTTTTAATTGTGATTTAACAAACCGCCCAGACGAGGACGATCACACTAGGTTCAATTCACCAGCTTAGAGGCAGCATCAAACAGACATCTCTACCACAAATATAGCAAGCAAACTGTTTGCCCTTTCATACGCGTCAGCCCCTTCAGATGTTTATCTATATGGGGGCGACCGTGGCACAGTGGTAATGGCAGTCGACCCCCAATCGGAAGGTTGGAGGTTCGAATCTCGCGTCCGCCCACCATGTGTCGTTGTGTCCCTGGGCAAGGCACTTAACCCTGAGTTGCTCCCGGTAGGTCTGGATGGCGCCTTGCAAGGCAGGCTACCACTACCGGTGTATGAATGTCTGAATGAATGGGTGGATGGCTGGTATTGTAAAGCGCTTTGGGGCTCCTCACAGGGGGCTGGAAAGCGCTATATAAATAAGCTCCATTTACCATATATGTTTATCTCGAGCAGAGCAGGTACAGTATAAGTAACGGAGGAGGATGAGGAGGAGGGGGCGACCTTGGCATTTTGTTACGGGCCAGCACTGAGACATGAAATAAACCTGAAGTTTGAGTTTTTGAAAACTCTGTAAGACTTTCTCTGTACGCCCGTAGTAAGTAAGAAAGTAAACTTTATTTATATAGCACCTTTCACAGATATAAAATCACAAAGTGCTTTAGTAGTCTTGAACAATTGAGAAAAATCCACATAATTATGGGAACACTGTAAGACTTAATACAGTATGTGTGCCTTTTATAGCAGAGTTGACGTTAGAGTGATGTTCATGTGTTCTCAGGAGGCGACTTTGAAGGGTCATTAGAGTTACTGAGCCATTGCAAATGTTGATTTTAACACAAAATGATCTTTCACTGGTATAAGAACCACTGACTGAGCTCTCCTGATGCATGCTCAATTATCAAGTCAGAAAAAAAAAAGGTTAAGTCTGGTCGTCTGGATATAAAAAAAAAGGAAAAAAATTCAGATGGAAGACGAAACGTTTCTACAATTTTTTTGTTTTGCTTTTTGAATGTCCGGAGGACCAGACTTAACTTTTTTAGACACTGACTGAGCTATTTCAAAAATATAATGATTAAAGTAAACAACACACAACTACCGGTACTACCCCAACCTCGGGGCGGCTGTGGCTGAGTGGTTAGAGCAGTCGTCCTCCAAATGGGAGAGGTTGGGAGTTCGATTCCACCAACAGCGACATGTTGAAGTGTCACTGGGCAAGACACTGAACCCCTCATTGCCTCTGATGTGTGTCCCATCGGTGTATGAATGTGATAAAGCTCTGATTATTCTCTGTATAGATCTAGTCGAGTGCTGTACGAATGGGTAAATGAGGCACAGATTGTGTTGTAAAGCACTTTGAGTGTCTTGATTAGACAGAAATAAGACAGTCCATTTACCATTTACTAAGTCACCTTGAGCAATAGAAATATATGGCGGTCTTGCATGAACTGGAACCTGACATGGTCAGACACCTTATATGTAAACTAGGGGTGTGAATCTCTGTGTCTGGAGAATCGATTCGATTCCTATTTTTGGTGTCACGATTCAATACAAAATCGATTTTTCGATTCAGAAATGATTTTTGATTCAGAAACGATTTTTCTATTAAAATGGTCATAAATTTAGTTTCAGTTTTGTAACTGACAAGCTGAAAACATTAAACAACAATGTAAACAAACGGAACATTTATTTAAAACAATATTTTAAACTGAAAACATTAAACAACAATGTAAACAAATAGAACATTTATTTAAAACAATAATTTTAGGTTCCTTATTGTATCAACTTTTTTGCATCGTTTGATATTTATACCAAAAATAGGAACAAATAATACAGGAATGCATTAAATTATGTAACTTAAATAACCAGTATTAGGTTAGTTGCCTGGATTTCTCTAAAACAATAAAATAAAAATCTAGGAACAAACTAAATTGTTAACAAAATACTAAAACTTTTAGTTACGGTAAGTGTTTAATGTTCTAGATATTTGCAGATTGTGAAAAGTTATTCTTTTACTGTTACTAATAAAAGATTATGGTTTGAATTGATTGTTTGAACTTGTTTTGTTTTTGAAAAAAGGGGCAGATAAAATAAGATTTCTTCTTTCTGCCATCTTTCATTTTATGTATTCTTTCATATACTATGAGATATGGTTTTATTTTCTTTATCTTTTTGGTTTAAATGTAAAAAAAAAAAAAAATCGCCAGGACTAAGAATCTAGATTCTTAAAAAAAAAAAAAATTCCTGCACCCCTAATAGAAACGAAGGGACTTTTTCCAGACGTGTGACTGGAACAGCTTGAAATTGTTGCTAAGCTGCCAATAAAACCAGTTTGTTACTTTTCAACGTTTGTACTTATTTTATGTTTCTTTCATAATTTGCTGAATATGTACCGTAATCTGAAAACATGGTGGGAGTTGGACTTTAAAGTTTACTGGCAGTAAACATGTACAGTACAGTACTTGTGTTACAATAAATGTGCTTACCTGATGAATGGCAACTCCCAAACAGCTCAGCATCACCTCTGGCTGCTCTTTTAGGTCTGTGATGATGTCAGGGAGTGCTTTACACACGGTTTGGTCTCCAATTAAATCTGTGTAATCCACCAGAACACTGCCCTGTCGCTCTATCTCATCCTGCAAACACACCAGAACTGCTTTTGAACAAAAAGAAAAAAACAACTTTTACCTGAAAAAGAGTTTTTGTTAACAAAAATGAAAGACACATAGGATGTAGTGTTTTAAAAACACTATTAAAAATAAATCTACGGTACTCATGACTGACCTTATCATAAAGGTAAATCTTTGAAGTGAAATATTTCTCAAATATTTTGATCTTCTCCACACTGGGTGACCTCTCTATGAAGCCTGCAGAAATAAAACAAAAAGGTTATAAAAACAGACACTTGTCACTGATGCGTACATGTAACCACTTTATATAAATACACAAACACACACCGTCTGTGAAGTAGAGCGCCCATCCTTTGTACGGACACAGTGCGTCAAGAGTCGTCTGACGGGACGCTGTGGGGAAATCATTCCAATGGTTAAATTACTACGGTGTGTGAGTTAAGCTGTAAGAACTTTACATGATCGCTCGCTGCCAAAAGGTGATGTTTTTGCGTGTTCATAAGTTAAGATGGCCGCCATAGCCACCTGACAATTTGTACTAGCTAACACTCATTCACAACACAGAATCCAAGTACTTCTTACTGCACCAGATGCTGCATGAAACTTTGGTATTAACTGCTGAAGTCAGCCCTGCTTGTCTATTAGCAAAATATCTCATGAACCACCAGACAATTCTACTGAAATTTTCAGGAAGTAATTTCTGAATGGAAATCTACAACCAAGTAACTATTGGAGTCAATTCAATTTAAAATGGCAGCCACAGCAATACAGTCACTGCAGACACAAGAATGACAAACACAGGTAATTTTACACACAAAAACCTGGTGTGGTGGTAGCTGGGAGTTACCCCCAACACAAACTCTAATCGTGACGTCTTGCTATTTTGCATACGATTGTGTGCAGCATTTTTAAGGTTTGCTCCAAACATTTCATTTAATTATAAAGTTATAGCAGCTTAAAACTCTGGCAAGAACAGCAGCAGGCGATATACTGTACATTTATTAAACAAATGCCGAGTCTTTATTTATTTAATGTTATTTAATCTTAAAAGCTATACTGTACTGGAAGTTATTTAAATACAAACGTAACACTGTTCTTAAAATGTATGAATCACAGCTGTAGAAATAAACAGCTCACTTTTCTGAGAGGTAAAGGCTGGACTACCTGATCCTCCTCCTCCAACACCACCACCTGTAAAGCCTCCTCCTTGTCTTGGTGCTGCGGATCCTCCTCTCCATGGCCTACTCCTCCAACCTCCTTGCCCTCTCCATCCATCACCTCCACCGGCTCCTCTCCACCCACCCCCACCGCCTCGCCAGCCTCCACCTCTCCATGAACTTCTCCTGGAGTCCTGCGAACTCATTCCTTTGAAAATACAGAACAAACCAATGGACATTTTGTTATTCTTGCACTTTATAACATTAGTCGCTGCTATTTTTACAGTCAATTACATAAATGCAGCTCGGTCATGTGTCTTCACTACTGTCAAGACAGTAGTTTTTAGTTTTGGCAGCAAATTAACATGTTAAAACATTGCCTTTACTGCATTTGTTTTAAACCCATTAAAAGCATATGTTACATTCAGCTGTTGTTCAGTTCCAACCACTGGAATATAAAATATATTTCCTGGCTTGTAAGGTGCATTTATCATAAATAAGCAAAGAACACTGAAATTAATTTGCCACCTATTTACTTCCTATTTGAAAACTAGACAGGACTTAATTTGACATTTTTTTGCCCAAACAAAAGCTGTTTGCTACGTATTAATTAAAATACGTCAATCCTCTTACTTTTTTAAAATAAATTTATTTTAAATTAGATCGGTTTTCAGCAGACATACTCACATAATATTTCCATTTTTCTTTTTTAAATTCTTTAAAATGATTTATATTAGAACAGTCAAACAAGTTTTCAGTGTTTGGCACAGAAAGCTAGCTGAATTTTAGTATTTTGTTTTTAGAGCAACTAGCACGGTGATGTTCAAGTTCAGAGTAAAGTGGTTTTTTTTAAATATATATAACTGACAAAAGCACGTACAGACCTTTCGTTTGCTTCCAAGTAAAATAATAAAAATAAATAAACGACCAGTGGTCAAAAATCGTTCACCGAAACGATACAGACATAACTGTTAGCATCCTGTTAGCAGTCAAAATTCCCTCCGCTTCAGGGTTGCCAGATTTCCAGACCGAAAGAAGCGATCAGCTCCTTCAAAACAAGCACAAACAAGCGGCTCGCTCTTTCAAAAAAAGCCCAAAAAAAGCCCAGCTGGCAACCCATCCCATTGTGTAAAAAAAGGCAGTTTTAAACAGTATAAACATATTTATTATGGCATTACATATATCTAGCAAAATTATACATAAAAGAACGTATTCAGTCTAAAAAATAAAAATACATTTTGCATTTTTCTCCCATCTGTGGTCGGATCCAGTCTTGAAGAGCACGCTCTTTCTCCCAATCTTTATTATATATTTTTCCATATTTACCCCACTTAGAGCTCACATTAGCGTTGTCTTGTCTAGACAAAGAATAAAGAACAATGTTGCATTCGCGTGTAGTCGGATGTCCCGTGAAGATACACGGTTTTTAATTTTAAACTCACTTTGAAAGTAATTTTCATTAATTTATCATTTTGTTTGCTAAAAACGAACATAGTTGAATGATACAAGATATATATGTGGTGTCACTATATGCAAAGTTCAAAAATGATGTCACAATACTGTAATGTATACAGCAGTGTTCGTGCATGTATATTACAGAGTGTCAGTGAACGCACCGCGAGAGAGAGAGCGTGACGTAGGCACGCGGGTTCAGTGTGTGTGTGAAGATAGAAAGTGCAGAGAACGGAGTAATGCAGGATCGTGCCGTCTGATAAGTGTATTGTGCAGTTTAAACAATAAAGCTACATCAGCACCAAACCAGCATATTTATTAAGCGTGCAGAGAAACATCAAAAATACCTTTAAAATAACTTCAGGAGTACATTTCACAAAACAAGCCCAAATAAGCGACGCAACACACACGGTAAGCACAAAAAAACGCCACAAGCGGCTCACCGAATTTAAAAGCGACTCCAGGAAAAAACAAGCCCAATGCCGCTTGAAATAAGCGGACTTGGCAACTATGCTCCGCTTGTGATGAAGTTCTTCTTCTTCACTTCCTGTACGACTTTTTGTGTCTTACTGCCTCCTACAGGACACATCTCTCAATGCAACCTCGTTCAGATCAGTTCGATCAGTTTTTGGCAGATAATCACTTTTTGGCACAACACCTGAACAGAATGGGCAACGTCTCAATGTTTTGGTGAAGAAGAAAAAAAAAATAATAATAATGAACTAAAATGTGGGTTTGTAATATACAGTAGTCCGACCAAACCCCTAGCCTGGACCAAAATAATAAACTTTTTTCCCACCTCTACCTGTCTTAAATGTATGCGTTCTGTAGAGGCAAAAAATAATAATAAAAATTAAAATAATAATTGAAAATGATTGAAATTACCTTTCTTGTATTTAAAATGTCCATCAGGCATGGAAACATGCTTTTAGTGCAGTGTATTACCACTGCCAAGGATATAACTGGGAAAATATAATTCTTACTCTCAGACTATTTGTCACTGAGGGTTAAAGGTTTTTAACACTAGAAGTCAAAAATAAACTTATCTGCATATCCTGATGCATGCTCTATAATCCAGGTAGAAAATCTAAAAAAGTTAAGTCTGGTCCTTTTTTGCTTTGTTTTTTGAATGTCCAGAGGACCAGACTTAACTTTTTTAAACTTCTCTGCATCTATCAGTCTTTTTTGGATAATAAATAATTAAAAGCCTACTATTGCTTGATCTAAAATATTATCATTGTTTTTAATTGATTTTATTATTGATTTTCGTTGTTTTATCATTGATTTTACTTGATTTTATCACTTGTTTTTATTTGATCATTGATTTTAGTTGCACTTTGTAGCACTTTGACATTTTTGTTAATGAAAAGTGTGTTACAAATTAAATTCATTATTATTATTATTATTATTATTATTATTATTATTATTATTATTATTATTAAAAATCTGTCAAGACACAGTTCAACTCACACCAAAAGAGGAACGTCTTTCCTGGTCAGACAACGCTGCAGAGTCTCACGTCTCATCATCAGGACAAAACCGTTTAAGTGTTGATGTAGTACAAGTACACACGTGTCATGTGGACAAGTAAATGTTTTGTACTAAAAATCTGTTCCACCGGCATGCATGCTGCAGAGTTAAACATTTCACAGCTTACAACTGTAGGGTTCCATTAGTGTCAAAAATATGTTTATGTGTCAATGTAAAGTGTGTATGTAGCATTATAAGGTAATATAAGTGATGTGTTGATATGTACAGTAAAGTGATATGAGCTGGACATCATTTGTCTCCATTATGTGATGTTTCCCTGAACTAATGACAATTTCTGCTGTTTAAGCAAGCTTGGGGATAACCATGACCTTTCCACAGAGCACAGGAAGTCACCCCAACGTTTGTGGATTGAAGGGCAAATACTGTAATGGGGATCCATCCTGTCCCTGAACCTGACTGTGAGCAGCAAACAGATCTTTTGGGTATGCAGAAATAAAGAAATTCATCAATTAGAGAAATTCGTAAAACTCACTAATTAGTTACCTGAGTATACTAGCCAATCTGAGACTGTGTTGATCCATTGCTGCTTTGTTATGACGCACTATAGTGGCTAGCGTTGTACCTGTTGTGGCGTGTAAGAGACGAGTCAGTCCAAAAGGTCTTCTCAGATTGAGCGATTTATTCAACTCTAGAATAATTATGGCACAGACTTCAATAACTCCAAAGTACAAGGCAACAGTTTACACAAACTCGGCCACAGCGGTCAAAAACTTGTTGAAACCTTCTGGGTTCAACACCTACAGCAAACTGGTTGATCCACTATGAGAAGGTGCTATTTATAAAACTGAGCTGAATACAGCACCTCAGACTGAAGAAGTCTTTTGGAGGAAAGATTAAATGTTTCTAAAAAAAATTGTTTTGTTTAGCTTTTTGAATGTCCAGAGGACCAGACTTAACTTTTTTAGATTTTTCTACCTGGATTATTGAGCATGCATCAGGACCACTCTGTCACTCCCATGGCTCATATAGTTGAGCCTACATCCCCATCTAGTGGTCAAAGACCAAAAATACACATTTTTTTGTTCCTGTACTGAGCTAACACTGAACAATTTAATTCATGCAATCTCATTATTATTTTTGGCTCAGTGAATACATATACAGTAAAGGGAAAAAATACAATTAAAAAATGGTCTCTAAGCACTATTTACTTTTGGCATTCCATGAAAATAGCACAATTTGAGTCCCTCTCACTTCTTTAGTTGTATTTTAACAAATAGATCACCAAAAATATATTTAAACAGCTTTACATGTACATTAAAATGTTTAATTTTATATAGTGTAAAAATGTTGAACAAAATTTTATCCTTCTATGGGAAATAATGTATTTTTTTCCCAAGTTGTAATAATAGTAATAATCATCATTTTATTTAAAAGTGCCATTCAGGACACCCAAGGACACTTCACAGCAAGAAACATATCACAGAGATTGTGTAAAAACAAACAACAAGCACAGTGCAAACATCAACAGGAATAAATTGAAATATAAAATAAATAAAGAATATAAAATACAAAAGAATAAATACATTTAGTAAAGTTAATGATAAGCTAGTCTAAAGAGATGGGTTTTCAGGGCAGTCTTGAACAGAGAAAGGGAGGTGGTGTTTCGAAGGTCTGGCGGTAGAGCGTTCCAGAGGTGAGGGGCAGAGCAGGTGAAGGCCCTGCTCCCCATGGTGGAGAGGCGGGCAGAGGGTACATGGAGATGTAGCGAAGAGGAGGATCTGAGAGAGCGTGATGGGATGGAGATTTGTAGGAGGTCAGATAGATAAGGAGGGGCAAGGTTGTGGATAGATTTGAACGTGAGGAGTAGAATTTTGAAGATGATGCGTGATTTAACCGGGAGCCAGTGGAGCTGCTGCAGGACAGGAGTGATGTGGTTATAGTAGGAGGTTTGAGTGATGACACGGGCAGCTGAGTTCTGGACCATCTGTAACTTGTGGAGAGATTTGTTGGGGAGGCCGTAGAGAAGGGAGTTGCAGTAATCAATACGGGAAGTCACAAGACTGTGCACCAGGATGGCTGTGGAGCGGGGTGTGAGAGAAGGACGGAGACGGTTAATATTACGGAGGTGGAAATAGGCAGACCGAGTAATATTGTTGATGTGTGAAGTGAAGGAGAGAGTGGTGTCGAGGATGACACAGAGACTCTTGACCTGAGGGGAGGGGGATAGCAGAGAGTTGTTAAGGGGGACGAGAAGATGTTCTGATTTTGAAATAGAGTTTTTGGTACCAACAAGAATGATTTCTGTTTTGTTACTGTTTAGTTGAAGGAAATTGTTAGAAAACCAGTGATTTAGCTCATTGAGACAGTCGGTGAGGATGGAGGGTGGGTGGGTGGAGTTAGGTTTTGATGACAAGTAGAGCTGTGTGTCATCAGCATAACAGTGGAAATGGACGCCGTATTTGCGGAAGATGTGACCTAGAGGAAGGAGGTAAATGATGAAGAGGAGGGGTCCGAGGACAGAGCCTTGGGGGACACCCGTGGAGACAGGGGAAGACTGGGAACGGAAGGATTTAAGCTGAATGAATTGAGTGCGGTCAGAGAGATAGGAGTTGAACCAGTCTAACGGGGTACCTGAGATGCCAATGGAGGTTAGTCTTTTGAGGAGGATAGAATGACAGATGGTGTCGAAGGAAGAGCTTAGATCAAGAAGAATGAGGATGGACAGAAGACCAGAGTCAGCAGCAAGAAGGAGGTTGTTAGTAATTTTTACTAGAGCCTTATTGGTGCTATGGTGGGGCGAAAATTAGATTGAAACTCTTGTTGTTGGACAGGTGAGAGTGCAGTTGACTAGCAACAGTTTTTTCAAGAATTTTGGAGATGAAGGGCAGATTGGAGATCGGACGAAGATTACTGAAGTTGGTAAAGTCAAGACCTGGTTTCTTGATGATGGGGGTGATGGCAGCAGATTTGAAGGCTGTGGGAACAATGCCAGAGGTTAGGGAGGAGTGGATGATATTAGTGATGATAGGGAGCAGAGACGGGAGACAGGATTTAACAAGAACTGTGGGAAATGGATCAAGTTGACAGGATGAGGACTTGGACTTGCTGATAATGTCAGCAATGTCATCAGCAGAGGGGAGGGAGAAGACAGAGAAGAGGAGGGAGGGAGGGGGGAGTTCAACATAGATGCTGGGGGCAGTATTTGGTCCAAGGTGTTTATGAATTGAAATAATATTTTCATTGAAATATGACATCAGGGAGTTGCAGAATTTAACAACAAGTTGACAACACATTTAGTCATGTCCCTCAAGGCATAGATAAAAATGTACTTTGAAAATACCAAATTAAATTATTAAATAAATGAATAAATTTTGATATCAAAATAAATTTGTGCTCTTTTGTTAGTGATGTATTTTTTCTAGATTAACTGTTATTTAAACATACATTATTTAATTATGTCCTTGTCTAACCCCTCAACCCCGTTACATGAATAGTCCCATCTCCCACCCCCATTAATACAATGGTGTGATCCATGATGTACACAAGTAAGTGACATCACTGAAGTCTTTTGGACTACAGGGCAGCAGAGAAAGGCAAGTTACTCCTTAGTTTTTCTAAATTTTGGTAATTTAAGTTTTTATATTGTGGTCATCAAACTCAGTGACACCGTAACATGAATAAAATATAGAAAGCTATTAGTTATGGAAAAAGTTGTTTTTATTTCAAGAATCTGTGAAAATTCTGAATCTCATGGATGCCATGTGCTCTCTCTCTGGTATTCACTACATAGAGCAGTGGCCATTTTGTGCCAAAATCACAACCCCGTCACACTCAACCCAGTTACATGTTTTATTGTAACAGGGTTGAGAGACTATGATGGGGTTGTGATTTTAATATTTTGGTTGTCAAGTTACTTATTATTTAAATTATTTTTTTATTATGTTCAATCAACATTCATATACATAGTGCTGAATGTGATTTATGGTTAAAATTTGAGTCGGATGGCTCCAACGTTAGCAGCAGAAAGGCAGAGGAAGTATCGGGCATGCCTTAAAGCCGATCCTGAGAGAAGGGAGAGGTATCTGCAGAGTGAACGCGAGAGATGGAAAAATAATGTGGAGGCAGGGAAAAAGAAAAGATTTCAAGACCTGAGTGAAAAAGAACAGCAAATGAAAAGAAAAGTGTGGAGAGAAGCTTATCGAAGGAACAAGGAGAGGAGAGAAGCCCTGCAGAA
Source organism: Garcialebias charrua (assembly GCA_038048925.1). NCBI lineage: Eukaryota > Metazoa > Chordata > Actinopteri > Cyprinodontiformes > Rivulidae > Garcialebias > Garcialebias charrua. The sequence goes on from JBBPBX010001377.1 coordinate 39,566, forward strand.
AAGTACTCCTCCACAGAGTGCAGATCAGGGAGAACCAGAGCAGCCTTCAAGATCTCCAAGGTAGACAATGGGTAATTAAGTGTTGTATTGAAAACAATTTACTATTTCATTTTAGAAACAGTGATGGGAGGAAAAAAGGGCTAACTTTAACTTTTTTTGGTTGTTTGTCTTTTGTAGGTAACATCTGGCGGCTATAGGACAGAGGAGATAGAAATAAGCTCAAGAAGCAAATTGCAGAACTGCAGGAAAAACTTGAAAAAGATAAAAAAGAAGAAAAAGTACAAGAAAAGGCACCAACGCCAAGGTCAAATACTTATTATTTTAATGCAAATGCTTTAGCCGTCTTGTTAGGGCCCATATCTTTAGCGATTTGATAAACTGTTGATTTATTAATGTCGCGCTTCCTCTCTGTACTCCTCTAAAAGGCACAAAGCACGGAGCTCTGAACCATTTCAAGTAGAAGACAGGTCTGTTGTCCACCTGTAGCTTCACACACACTCAGCTGCTGTGTTTACTCAACGTCTCGTGTTCTGCCCGCCCACTTGGAGGAAGAGGAGGGGGAGCGCGGCTGAGAGCTGTGTTTGTGTTCAAGGAGGGAGAAGAAGGAGTGGGGCTGCCTGGTAGAAAGAGATGGAAGGATTTCCACGTACAGGTAGTCCCCGACTTACGATGGAGTTCCGTTCCTACGTGGCCTCGTAAAACGAATTTCGACGTAACTCGAAACATACGTCCAAACTGCACCTTATACGTTCAGTACTTTATTTTACCAAGCACTTAGCCTATCTTTTTTTTTCCATTATAGATGGCCTCCCTTCTCACCTTACAGCCACCCTCTCACACCGATATGATTTTTTTAATAGAGAGAAAGGAAAGATAGAAAGTAAGACAACAAAACACAACAATTATCCACAAAAAGAGCACAAGGCAAACACACCCAACCTCCGTCCGCAATCCTGCAAAGCACATGACAGAACACAGCAACGAAACACACATTCATAAAGACTAATAATATTCATGACCTTGCAGTAGATTTCCATAAATAAACATACCCATACCTACAAATATAAATACAGTATACATACATATACATTCATATCACATATCCATCTATATATCTGCATATGATATCTACATATACATCCCTGCATCCATTTGTGTGTGGCTGTGAGCATGCATAAGTGAATAAGGTTCCTCCAATAGAACATTCAGTAGCGACCGTGAAGCATCAGAGATCCGCCCCCCCAAGGCCCGAGGCAGACGAAGGGGCAATCAAAGCCTAAGACCCCAAGAGGGACCCCGAGCCCAGAGTCCCCAGGGTCACCTGAACAGGACGAGCCACTCACCCACTCCCCAGATCCGACCAAGGGGGAGACCCGGACGAGCCCCACCAGCAACTACACACAATGACCCCCGGGGGGCCAACAGCGACAAACCCACTGGCTCCCGCCGGAGCCCGCCGCACTGACGTAGCCCCAGGCCCGGGCACCGAGGCCCGGGCACCGGGGACACCCACCCCTCAGGCCCAGACCCGATAGGACCAGAGGACACGAGCTCCACCAGGCAGCCACCAGGCCGAGCCGACCCACGCCCAAGCGCCCAACCCCAGAAGGCGACAGCAAGGGCCCCCAACATGCCCGCGGGCAACTTAGCCTATCCTAACACAGTACCCTACATAATTATCAAAAAACACATACATTTCAGAGCCATAATGAAGGGAAAAAATAGATAAAGGTGCTATATGTAATTTCTGGAGAACGCTGGGACAGAAATATTTTCAATAGGGAAAGCATTCTGCTCCCTCCCCCTCAGAGCCATATATGGCTTCTGCCCCCCCCGCTGCATGTCCCTCCGGGAACCGCTGCGATATTCTGTGTTTATATGTTATTAAAACGTTCTAAAAAAGTAAAATAAAACCATGGAGCGCTGGTCCAGCACCTCACAAGACCAGGAAATCAGCAGAGCCTCAGCGGGCAGCCACGTTGAACCCGATTTTAATTAGCTCGTGACAAATTCACTTCCTCATTCATTGCAGTTGGCAGCGGGAGCGGTACAGAGCGGTGGATGAAGCGATTATTAGACTTTTGAAAAAAAAAAAAAAGAAGAAGAGTCCTGATCAGGGATGAAGAAGGGGAATTTAATACATTTGTGTCACATACAAAACAGTCCTGCATTGCTTTCCAATCCTTTGAACGAGAACGTGCGCAGCACTGGGGCTGGGACAGGTGGGGGCGTGGGTTGGGGCGTGAGAAGCTCTGTTGAGGACAACTGGAACGCAGCTCTTTATTGGCTGAATAAAAACTCTGTTTTTATTGGCTGGTTAAAGGTTCACTATGTAATTTCTGGAGAACGCTGGGACTTAGAAAAAGTTTCATCAGGGAAAAGCATTCTGCTCCCTCCCCCTCAGAGCCATATATGTCTCTGAGGGGGAGCCACAGTCCGTTCTCTGTTGAACTTGAGTTCTGCAGCTCCGCCCCCTGCTGTATGTCGGAGCGCTTCAATATTCTGTGATTATATGTTAATAAAACGTTTAAAAAAATATAATAAAACCATGGAGCACTTGTCCAACAACACAAAAACCAGCAGAAATCAGCAGAGGTTCACGCAGCTACGTTGGACATGATTTAATTCGCTCGTGACTTCCTCATGTCTGTCAGTGCAGGTCTGGTATGTCTGGAATGCTCCGCCCCCACTACATGTCCTGTCTCTGCGCTGCGAAGTTCTGTGATTATATGATAATAAAACGTTCTAAAAAATATAATAAAACCATGAATCACTCGTCCAACAACACAAAAACACCCTGAAATCAGCAGAGGTTCACGCAGCCACGTTGGACATGATTTAATTCGCTCGTGAGTCGTGACAAATCCATTTCCTCATTCCTGTCAGTGAAGGATGAAGCGATCACTTGACTTTTGGCAAAAAAACAAAATAAAAGTCCAGCTCTGGGATGAAGAAGGGATATTTAATACATTTGTGTCACATACAAAACAGTCCTGCATCGCTTTGCAATCCTTTGAATGAGAACGTGCGCGGCGCTGGGGCTGGGACAGGCGGGGGCGTGGGTTGGGGCGTGACAAACAACTCTGTTTTTATTGGCTGGTCATTGTCCGGGTCACTCTGTGTTTTTAGTGTTTTTATAAATGCTGATAGAGAAGCAAGGGGACTATAGTTTTTTTCAGAGATTACTTTGTCTAACATCAGTCTGTCAGTAGATAGTGACAGAGTGAAGAAATATGTTAAAAATATATTGTTAGAAAAGTTACAGACTGCATTACAAAGTTACATAGTGCACCTTTAACGGCGGGTCACTTTTTCTTTTTAGAAATGCTTATTTACCACCTGGAGAAGCAAGGGGACAATATATATATATTTATTTTTTCAGAGATTACCTGGCTAACATCAGTCTGTCAGGAGATAGTGACAGAGTGAAGAAATATGTTAAAAATATATGTTTAGAGAAGTTACATATAGCACCTTTAATTTCCTACTCTGGAATGCTGGTGAAGCCATTTCCTCAGTTTCTCCCTCCCTCCTCCGGATTCTCCATTAGTTTACGTTGTAAAACCGCCGACCATAAAACAGCTACTTTTCCTCAGCTGCTGCCTGTTTCTGCCTGTCCAGCTTGCTCCAACAAGTTTTCTTTTGTTTTTTGAATGTCCAGAGGACCAGACTTAGCTTTTTTAGAGAGTACAGGCAGCTGTAGCCTCCACAGCTAGCAAAACGGGAAACCGGAAACTGTCGGAAACTGCGTAAATCGGCTCCAAAACAAATTTTTTCAAAGTATATATGTATTTTTAATTTGATTAATTTTCTTTTTTTATGGAGATGCGTGTTGTAACCCCGAAACATCGTAACTCGAGGCCGTCGTAAGTCGAGGACTACCTGTATAAAACTATATTGTTTATGTTGAGATAGTCTCAACTTATATCGCAAAAAATATATACAGGTAGTCCTCGACTTACGACGTTTCGTGGTTACGACACGCAGCTCCATTAAAAAAAAAAGTTTTGAAAAGCCGAGTTACGCAGATTCTGGCAGTTTCTGGTTAACTGCGGAGGCTATAGCTGCTCTGTACTCTCTAAAAAACCTAAGCCTGGTCCTCTGGACATTCAAAAAACAAAGCAAAACTTGTTGGACCAAGCTGGACAGGCAGCAGCTGTGGAAAAGTAGCTGTTTTATGGACGGCGGTTTTACAACATGAACGAATGGAGAATCCGGAGGAGGGAGGGAGGAACGAACGGAGGAAATGGCTTCACCAACAGTCCAGAGTAGGAAATTAACTCTTTTTTTTCCCTTCGTTATGGCTCTCAAATGTATGTGTTTTTTGATCATTATGAAGGGTACTGTGTTAGGATAGGCTAAGTGCTTGGTAAAATACAGTACTGTACGTATAAGGTGCAGTTTGGACGTATGTTCCGACTTCCGTTGAAATTCGGGTTACGACGCAGCGTAGGAATGGATCTCCGTTGTAAGTCAAGGACTACCTGTATCTCAATATTTTAAAAATATTGAGATATTGCCCAGCCTTACTCTACACCCTAGAGGACTACAGAGACAGAACTTCAAGATAACAGCTGTGTGCTTCAATATTACTTTATCAGTCAAATCAAATCAGTTTTTATGTTTATAATGCCAAATTAATCTAATATAAAATATTTAAATTTTAGAAGTAGTCATTGAATGCCGAGAAAGTTATATTTTACCAGTTTGTTAATAGGTCAGTTTGTTCAGTGTCAGGAGGGCTGTGATCAGTCTTATATCGGGGAAACTAAACAGCCACTGGCCAAAAGGATGGCCCAGCACAGAAGATCAACATCATCAGGTCAGGACTCTGCGGTCTACACTCTTCTCCAGGCCAGCGGTGGGTGAATGATCTGACAGTTGATTGCAGTAATCAACATTATTAGCAGAAATAGAGGGCCCCAAACCAATTTTCGCTTAGGGCCCCGTGGAGGCGTGGGCCAGCACTGCCAGCTAGCAATAAGTCTACAACTCTGATCACCATATGCGCCTTAATCAAGCACCACATCCTTACTTTTGTGAAAATGCCGTGAACACACAAGCATGTGTTGGGAAATATTGCTGAATGTGATGTTTGTTCGTCTTACAGCTGAAACCCATGCCAAGTGAAGTCTCTTGTCTTTGTTAGCTCGGCAACCTGTGTTAAACAATGTTATTTCCAAGCTGGAAAGCTGAAAAAACTTACAGTACTCCATTTGCGAGACGTTTCCCCCTACGAACAATTGTGGCAGTTGACAACACAGCAAGCTCTCGCCATTTCTTTTGTGATTTTGCGGTTGAAACAAAATCGCACAGCACCTTTCAGGGTCCTAAACTTCCGTGTCCTGCGTACCAGTAATGCATTGCTGTTTTCATGTCGGCTGATGTCACAATCCCATTCTCTCTTTATACAGGTTAGTCTCAGTGAGCCTCGAGGACTTATTTACAAGAGAGACTATAGTCACTATAGTCTCTCTTGTAAATAAGTCCTCGATATCCAATATCTCACCTTCAGTGACCTTAGTGTGTCTTTTTGATTTGTCTCCTCAAACATAAGTGTAAAATCCAAGAAGTGTGTATCTATCTATCTATCTATCTATCTATCTATCTATCTATCTATCTATCTATCTATCTATCTATCTATCTATCTATCTATCTATCTATCTATCTATCTATCTATCTATCTATCTATCTATCTATCTATCTATCTATCTATCCATCTATCTATCTATCTATCTATCTATCTATCTATCTATCTATCTATCTATCTATCTATCTATCTATCTATCTATCTATCTATCTATCTATCTATCTATCTATCTATCTATCTATCTATCTATCTATCTATCTCTATCTATCTATCTATCTATCTATCTATCTATCTATCTATCTATCTATCTATCTATCTAT
>JBBPBX010001377.1:45576-104109 GCA_038048925.1 Garcialebias charrua
TATATATATATATATATATATATATATACATACATATACACATACATATATATGTATATACACATACATATATTAGTGAAATTGATGTTAGGTTAGGGAGGGGGCCCTGTGAGCTTTGTTGCCCAGGTGCCCCTGGGGTTGTTAATCTGGCCCTGACGACAGCTGGTGTTTTCATGAGAAAAACTGTAGAAGCTCACAATCTTGGCAGGAGATGAAGTGCAAACTATCGCCACAGAGATAGATGCAGTGACGATGAAGAGTTGCACTACTTAGCCAGATGTTTGACTTTTATATGATCAATCAGCAACTAATCAATGTGAAATCAGGGCAGCTTAACAAACAGGATTAGATGTTTTCAGCCGTTTGTTCTGCGGCCTGACTTCAGGGCCCAATGGTTCAGCAGGCATGTCTCTGCTGCTGGCATGACAAAGGATGAATATGTTCTGAAAGAGTCTGAGTGTGAGAAGTGAAAGACTTGATGGTTTATTGGTGTATTACAGAGTCACCATTAAAATTACTCTTAAAATTTTACACAAGTACAGTTAAAATTACTTAAATTCAAGGTCATGGTGTCTTTATTGTCATTCACATCACATGTGGTACATGTGGTGGAATGAACGTCTGTACTACATAGGGTCCAAGTTACATCCAACAAAAATGCACATTGTAAAGAAAAACCATAGTAAGATCTAAGAGATGAACTAATAAATACTGTATGCTAAGAATACACAAAGCACTAATAGTACAAAACAATGTGCCAAACAACAGATCGAACACGAGTCTGTGTGAGCAGGTGAGGATGAATGAACACAGCAACATGAACTAATCGGCAGCATGAGATCAGCATCATGGATAGTCAGCAGCACATATCGAGTAGAATTACAGTGCTTTTTTTCACAATAATTTTCACAGTGATATTTCTGGTTAGAGATTCATGAGTCTAACAGCCTCAGCATAGAAGTTGTTCCTCAGTCTAGTGGTTCTACATTTAATGCTCCTCAACATTCTTCCTGAGGCGAGAGGGGCAAAAGGTGTGTATGCTGGGTGAGTGGGGTCCTTCATGATGCAGGTGGTTCTCTTCCTGCATCTGGAGGTGTAGATGTCTGTGATGGTGGGGAGGCTGACTCCAAACTTAAAATTAATTGTAGTGTTAAGAGCTTTGAGTATGGTACTTAAATAAAAGTGAAAAGTTCTGTAGAGTAAAAGTTACTTAAGTTACTAGTTTTCAGCAGGAGGGTGCATCTCCTGCGGTGCACAATGGACATGACGAAAAGTCTCTTAAGTTCTTAAGCTAAATGAAAAGTCACACAATTTAGTATACAATTACAAAATAACACATGCCCACACACTGCATTTAAAACTCTTAGAGACGATACATTTGTAATTATAGTGTAGACCACCCCACAGTGCTCCATTTGTTCAGTAACAAAACATTAGAAGAAAAAAAAAGCAGATAGTAGAAAAACTGGCAAATAACAGAGAACAGATCAAATCTAGTTTCAGTACATCATTCTGAACCTTTTAGCATGTGAAGTACATGTATTTCATCTGACGGTACAAGATGATTTGCTACAAGAACCACAGTAAGATGAAGTGATCAAATGCAGCTTCAAAAGATCAGTACAGTTTGATGGGAAGCGGTGTGCTGTCCCCAGCTGGTTGAACTGCCAAACTGTCATAGCCCATTTTCTGTAAAAAACAAACAAACAAAAAAAAAAAACATTGACTGTGGAAGCTCCTTGAGAGAACATGCACACTTATGTTACTTCAACATTGTGATGTATTTTGAGGAACAAACAGTCACACATTTATTTTTGTCTATGGTTTTATAAACTTGCGTTTTTGGTGCTGCCAATAAACAAATATTTTTATGACAAAGGCTAAAAATGTAATGATGGCCAGGATTCCAGAGAGTATGAACTGAAGCGAAGCAGACTCTAAATGAAAAAAAGTTTGCAGTGCTTTGTTTTACAGTGTTAATATCATGATGGAGAGCAAGGAGAGATGTCAGGTTGGTGTAGCTCAGTTGATATGGAGTGTGGTAATTTCTCTCCTTACAGCTGGCATCATGAATGCAGCGAGGAACGGGACCCAAAGGGGTTTCAGCACTGGGAGAAAGGCCAAGGAGGACAGTTACAGGTGTGGCAGGCAAGTGGTTGGAAGGCAGTAGATACAGCTGAGGAGGTCCACAAGAAATGCAGGGTTTTATTCAGAGAAGTTGAGGGTCCAATGGAGCACAAGCATCAAGGCTGAAATATTGAGAGAGCACAAGGTAAGTTTAACTATCACAGATGATCACATGTAGAGGCTAGAAGCACTAATAGCAGTAGGCATGTAATGCTCCAGCGGGGAGTGGAGCTCTTCTGCAGCCTTACCCCAAAATTACACCACATACGGTCCGCTCCGCTCCGCAGGTCGCAGCTGAGCGTCTCATGCCTGGTACCCACTGCCCCGATTTCAGGCGGCTGAAGCGGCCGGTTTACATTCAAAGTCTATGAGGAGACGCGTGGAGTCACGGCGACCAGGGAAGCGGCGCGATTCGAGTGATCAAAGCGGCGCGGCGGCAGCCCAAGTTCCCTTCGCGGGCACGCGCGCGTCCAAATCAACCTAGCCGTCGAGCCGCCGACGTCCCAAATGTTGATCTCTGGCGGCTCGACGCATCCGGCAAACAGTCGGGAGAGCCTCGCTATCTGATTACACAACCACAACGGGACTTTTTTTGGACTTTTTAAACTTACCGGATCGACCCTCCATGAATTGGAACCAAACTCCGGTAATAAACGTGGCATTTTTACAGTTGCTGCTGACAGGCTGCTGTTCTCTCCAGTGTAGATCACCCCAAACATAAAAAAAAACGTTTTATCTCATCAAAGACCGTCGGAAGTGCAGTTAACACAACAACTGAACCCGGAAAACAAGCTAGAGACCCCTCCCTCTGCTACCCCCTAGTGTACGTCATCAGACGGTCTTCAGTGGCCAGTGGGACCGTGACCAGCGGCCAAAAGGGGGCGGCAGGCGCGTTTCGAGTTGTGCAGTGGGTACCAGGCATCAAACTCCAATTTCCACTACCTCCGCTCAGCTCAGGTCCGCCTGCATGCGCCGCTCCTAGACGCATGCGCGGGATTTGCGGGATCGCGCGATAAATCAAGTGATAAATAAGTAAGTCAGAACAAAACAATTCATTCGGTGGAAGAAGGAGAACAACAGTAGAGACTGCTGCCTTGATCTTCTCTCGTAAATGAGCGACAGGACATGGTTTGAGCAACAGGAAGTGATGTATTACATTTCAGAATAAAATACTTTATTTATTTATTTATTTCTTGTATTGCGTTTGTAGGCGTAGTCATAAATGATAGTTTGACAGCATTTTTGTACAAATAAATCCGTATAGAGCTAGGATTAAGTCCGCCCGTGGTGATTTTATTTTGTAAATACGGAAGTTGTGCTCGTTCCTTTTCCTGTTGGTGCGACGTAATCTTCAAAAGTTGACTCCGGCACAGCTCCGGCGTCCGGCAGAAATAGAAAAATTTCTAATTTTGACGGACTGCCGTCCGCTCTCCGCAGCTCGCCGCCGCCGTGCGGAGCCAGTGTAAATTCTGTCATTGATTATAATGGGTGCGTATTTGCTGCGGAGGTCGGACCGGAGCGGGGCGGAGCCGCAACGCGTGTGGTGTAATTTTGGCGTTATGTACTCCTGGCGCTCATCAGTAGAATGGGTCGATTGATTTTTTTTAAATCAGTGTTTGTTTTGGGGGAGTGGTGGTGCAGAGGAGGTGGGCCTGTGATCAGAAGGTCGCTGGTTCAACTACCCCAACCGACAACATCAAAAAGCAGGTGGGAAAAGTGAAACACATACCTGCCTCCACCCTCATTTGCCCCACTCTGGGTCCCTGAGCAAGACCCTTAACCCCCACCATCTGCTCCCCTGGGCACCCTACATAGCATCTTTCTGCTCCACACAGAGGGCTGTGGTAGTTGGTCATGATACATTTCTAAATCTACAGATAAACGCATACAAATATTTGCACCCCCCTCCACCCCCACACACACACACAAATGGCCAAAACGATATTCCTTTCTTGATAATGGTTGTAGTAAATAAACAATAAAAAAATAAGCCAGATTCCAAAAAAGTTGGGACACTAAACAAATTGTGAATAAAAACTGAATGCAATGATGTGGAGGTGCCAACATCTAATATTTTATTCAGAATAGAACACAAATCACAGATCAAAAGTTTAAACTGATAGAATGAATCATTCTCCTACGTAGCCATGATGTTGTGATTGCTGCAGAATGTGGTCTGGCATTATCTTGTTGAAAAATGCAGGGTCTTCCCTGAAAGAGATGACGTCTAGATGGAGCATATGTTGTTCTAGAACCTGAACATAGTTCTCTGCATTAATGGTGCCTTTCCAGACATGCAAGCTGCCCATGCCACAAGCGCTCATGCAACCCCATACCATCAGTGATGCAGGCTTCTGAACGGAGCGTTGATAACAACTTGGGCTATCCTTGTCCTCTCTGGTCCGGATGACATGGCGTCCCAGTGTTCCATAAAGAACTTCAAATCGTGACTCATCTGACCACAGAACAGTCTTCCATTTTGCCACACTCCATTTTAAATGACCCCTGGCCCAGTGCAAACGTCTGAGCTTGTGGAGCTTGCTTAGAAATGGCTTCCTCTTTGCACTGTAGAGTTTCAGCTGGCAACGGCGGATGGCACGGTGGATTGTGTTCACTGACAATGCTTTCTGGAAGTATTCCTGAGCCCATTCTGTTATTTCCTTGACAGTGGCATTCCTGTTTGAGGTGCAGTGACGTTTAAGGGCCCAGAGATCACGAGCATCCAGTAGAGTTTTACGGCCTTGACCCTTACGCACAGAGATTGTTCCAGATTCTCTGAATCTTTTGATGATGTTATGCACGGTTGATGATGATAACTTAAAAGTCTTTGCTATTTTACGCTGGGTAACACCATTCTGGTATTGCTGCACTATCTTTCTGTGCAACAATGGTGGAATTGGTGATCCTCTTACCATCTTGGCTTCTGAGAGACACTGACACTCTGAGAAGCTCTTTTTATACCAATCATGTTGTCAATTGACCTAATTAGTGTTAATTGGTCTTCCAGCTGTTCGTTATATGCTCAATTTCCTTTTTCCAGCCACTTATTGCTACTTGTCCCAACTTTTTTGGGATTTGTTGACACTGTGAAATTTTGAATCAACATATTTTTCCTTTAAAATGTTACATTTACTCAGATTAAACTTTTGATCTGTCATCTATGTTCTATTACGAATAAAATATTGACATTTGCCATCTCCACATCATTGCATTCAGTTTTTATTCACAATTTGTTTGGGTGATTCTTTTTTTGGGGCAACATTCATGTCCGCATGTTTCTCTTACCCTGATTTTTTTCTAAAATGTGCCAAATATTTACAACAAAGTATTTTAATTATACACTTAGATGTTTGCCATCATTCAAATATAAATGAAATGCATTTAAAATATTATTTTGTACTTTACACACCTTTTTGGTGACATAGATGGTCAATTTTATTGTGTCCGCAGTGCAGTGTAAAATATTTCCTCAATAAGTTTAAACAATAAAATTAAATTAAAAAAGAAATTTCTTCAATAATTTGATTGACTGGACTAAACCTTATTTTATTATGAAACTGAATCTGTTGAAACTATTTTTTTATTTGATATTTTCTTGATATTATACATGTCCCAGTAGTAACTTTCCACCCTGTTAGAATGTTTCCTTTTTGCCCTCAAAAGACTACAATTCCATAAAAGCCATTTACAGGAAGTGACATCAATTGGTTTTGGAGGGAATTCAACCATGGAAAACAAGTTAAGCTTCATCTGTCACTCTCTCCTTACTTTTTTTAATCTTAAATATATTAAACCTGTATGAGTCAACCTTAAAGTTCCACCCTGTTAAGATAAATTGTGGGAAATGTTTATTTGGTAGAATTTAAAAAACAACATATTAGATTTAGTCATTAAAGGTTTGCTATTCTGTTGAAGGTTAGCTAGCTAAATGTTGACCACATAAAGAGCTACAGCTAGATTAGCTAAAAAAATTCCACCCTGTTATGTTCCACCCTGTTAGGTTTATGAACCAAACAAGGTGTAACAAGGACCTAACAGGGTGGAAATTCAGGTAAAAAGTAATCACATATACATGTAATTATTACTTTACCTGTAATTATTATTTTATCCAGCCCTGAGCTTGACCCATAGGCGTAATTTACACGGGGGTTAGGGGGGTTTTGACCCCCCCAATAATTTGATCCGGTCATTTAACCCCCCCAATAAAATGAAATCATTTCGTCATTATACATATCTTACATCAATAATTGATTTTCTTTATTCATTCAAATTTTTTAGTAAAATTGCTGCATGTTTTTAACAAACTCCCTGAGGACTGACCCCCTCCCCTGCAAATAATTTGGTATCACCCATCTCACCGGCTACAGGAAGTCACGTGAGTCACGGAGCTGCTCATGAAGTTGCCCAGAAGTTTCTACATGCATGTGTTCGAAAAAGGCCTCCTTTGGTCGGACTGACTCTGTCGCTGCCCGCCCCTTGCTATGGATGTAGCTGCTATTAGCTGTGAGGTTCGCTGTTTTTGTTTGCAAGATACCACTCATAAACCACACCGCGGATTTTTAAATCAAGCTGATTTCACATTTGGTTCAGCTCAGGAGCCCATCTGCTGTAGTGAGGTAAGAAATATATTTTTTAAGCGTTTATTTAACTAAATTTAAAGAAACAAAGCTCCGGTTTGACCCGCCTGGCGCCTGCATAAAATTCAGCGAACTTTTTTTTTTTAAATCCAGCTGATTTGAACATTTCGTCAAACTCAGGAGTACGTCTACTATCACCCATAAGTCAGCGAAGAAATACTGTATATTTTTAAGCGTTTATTTAGCTAAATTTAAAGAAAGAAAGCGTCCGGTTTGACCCGCCTGGCGCCTGCATAAAAATCAGCGAACTTTTTTTTTTAAATCCAGCCGATTTGAACATTTAGTTAAACTCAAGAACACGTCTTCTATAAAGTCAGCTTAGTAATATATTTTTTCTCGCAAAGAAATAATTGTTTTTACCGTGTTTCTTTGTGAAGTTCTTCGTACTAGCTGGGTCCTGTCGCCGCCATCTTGATCAGGACAAAGCTGACGCGTCGCGTGGAGATGACGCGTATACAGCAAGAGAAATTGAATATGATGTCCCATTAAGTAAAGCAGAAATAAAAATAATTGTTAAAGATAAAATAAATGATATGTGGCAGGAGAGGTGGGATTTAGAGGAAAGAGGAAGACATTTACATAACATACAGAAGGAGGTACTCCTAAGTGACGATAGTAGTTTCATGTCTAGGAGAGAGGAAGTATGGATTAAGTTGAGGATTGGGCACACTACATTAAATAGTGGTCTAAAGATAATAGGAAAACATCCATCAGGTGACTGCTCTAATTGTGGGGTACTGGAAGGAGTGGAACATGTGTTGATTTATTGTAAGAAATATAATAAAGAGAGGAAGGCACTGGAAAGGGTAATGGGGAGTTCGGTGACAATGGTTACTTTATTGAAGAAAAATCAGTCACAGGTTATAACTAAAGCATTTGTTAAATATTTGAAAGTTACAAAATTAGCTGAAAGGATTTAATTTTATTTTAATTAATTAATTAATTAATTAATTTATTTATTTTTTGTTGAAAGTAGACTCTTGAATTACATCTCCGTCCAGTTGATGGCGGTAATGCACTGAGTTTGTAAACTGCCAGTAAACACCATCGAAGAAGAAGAAGAAGAAGAGATGACGCGTATTAAACACTGAAGCGTATAGTGTACAATTTTTTCGTGTTTATTGTTAATCACAACCCCCCCAATGTTAGACCTAAAGTTACGCCCCTGGCTTGACCATTATTAATTTCTTATTGCTAAACATGTCAGTGATGTAACAAAATATTTAAAACTTAAAATATTACTCTTTTTATTTTCAAAAGTCCTGAAGCCAAAATGTTGCCGCAAAAAAAGAATCACCCGTTTAGTGTCCCAGCTTTTTGGGAATCCGGTTTGTACAAGAAACCATGGACCAATGTTGACGCCAACCTCAGTTTGATTGACAGGTATAATTCCACTGTGTAATTTCTCCACTGCTGCTTACATTACAGGAGGCAAAACAGAGGAGATCCTTAAAAAATTATCTCCATTACTGGACTTAATCTAAAACTGACGTTAACAGTGTCAGCGCTTCCCAAGCTGTCAGATTCTTTGTAGGGCAATCAGAAGCCCTATTCCTTGGCTTTCTTCACACATTTAAAAGTTATTAAAACACATTTTGAGACATAAACTGAATGTTCAAGGTGTCAACAAGTATAACATTTTTCATTTAAATTCACTGTTTGTGTGTGTCTGTCTGTGCTTATTACTCAGAGGTCCAGAGTCTGTTTCTTCGCTCCAACTAATTTACAGTTTTAGTGCCCACAAATGGACTGTTACGAAACAAACAAGTTGCGTGTTTATGTGCTGTATGTGTGGGCAGCTTGAATATAATGTGTTTTCATGTGCCAACTTAGTAGAAGAGTTTCTTTAAAGTCATCACTTTAAAAGCAGTTGGGGGAAATAGTTTTAATTGAGTTCCATTAACTCAGTAATTAGCTTTACAACAAAGTGTCCCTATTTTCAAAGACCATGATTAGATTGGCAAAACCAAAATGAAGTGTTCAATCAACATTAGTTCGTATAGATTTTGGGAAGGAATGTAAACATGTCATTTGGGTTTTTCATTACGAACTTTAGAGTTGTTTAACAAGTACAATTTAAATTTAATTATTGAAAAAACTGGCTTCACAATAAATAATAAAGCATTAGGGGCCGAGATAGTAGAGGCAGGGCAGCCGGCTCAGGACCAGAAGGTCCCGGGTTCGATCCCCGGTCACTGCATACCTCGTTGTGTCCCTGGGAAAGACACAACCCCGAGTTGCTCCCGGTAGGACTGGTTGGAGCCTTGCATGGCAGGCTACCGCTACCGGTGTATGAATGTGTGTATGAATGGGTGGATGGCTGGTACTGTGAAGCGCTTTGGGACCCCTCATAGGGGGCTGGAAAGCGCTATATAAGTAAGCTCCATTTATCATTTACCATAAAAAAGATGTACAAATACTGTATTTAAAATTCTTGTGTTGATACTTTTCTTACTCACGTCACAATTTGATCAAACAAATTGTTATTTTTCAAACTCTTCAAAATATATAAACAGCATACAACTCCAATTTTGAGAAGGACATTAGGTAAGTTGTAAATAAAACCAGAATGTAAAGAATTTAACTCCATATTTAATTCACAAGAGAACACAGGAAATGTATAACATTTCTAAATAAAGAAGTTGTATTATCCATCATCCATCCATCCATTATCTTTATCCGCTTCTTCCTTTTCGGGTCATGGGGGTCACTGGTGCCCATGTCCAGCTTTCACTGTGTGAGAGGTGGGGACACCTTGGACAGGCCTCTAGTCCATCACAGGGACACAGAGACAAACAAGACAAACAATCATTCACTTTGTGGCATGTAAATGGACCCTGTGTACATAATCTCGTTCCACCACATGTACCACATGTGGTTTGTGTGACAAATAAATCTCTCTGACTCATACATACTTACCATAATTACCAGCTTATTCCCTTTTGGGGTCACAGGGGTCACTGGTGCCCATATCCAGCAGTCATTGTGCCAGAGGCAGGGTACAACCTGGACAGATTGCAAGTCCATCTCAGGGAAACAAAGACAAAAAAACAAACCAAGCAAGCCTAATATGCATGTTTTTGATCTGTGGGATGGAACTGGTGTATCTGGGATTTTTTTTTAAATGTTTGTACAAAGAAAACATGCAAACTCTACCCAGAAATGCCCTCTGTGACCTTGCTGAGAGACAACAGCTCTACCAACTGAGCTACCATGCCACATAATGGACCTTACCAAGCTCCGCCCAGAAACGCCCCCTAAACTCCGGCCGGTCTCCGTGTCTCCCAAGCTCAGCATTAGTTTCAATGGAAAACATGGCGTCGACTGACTGCAGGGTATTTCTGAGTCGAATAGTGTATCATTTCTGCCAGATTCCAACAAAATATCAGCCATGACTGTGGTGTGTTATGGTCCTCGGGGCGTTCCGTACCAGAGGCACGTTATGTACGGGTTGCGGGGTCAGAGTTCATATATAATAAAGACGCCGGCTGGCTAAAGAGTAGCGGTTGTCCGAGTGCTCCGTGAGTAGTCTCCAAACTATTACATGGTGTCAGAAGCGGTGACTCTTCGACGTGAAGTTAGCATTCCCGACGCACTCGCAAGTAACTGAGTCGTATCCGAGATGTCCGATACGGAGAGGGGAAGCGCTAACGCTGCGGCAGCTAGCAACGTCGTTAGCAACGTTAGTAACGTTAGCAACGTCGGAGAGGGATTTCGCCCGAGCCCGCCAGAAAAGTTTGACTGCAGAGATGTACAAAACTGGCCCAAATGGATCCGACGGTTCGAGAGATACAGGATTGTGTCGGGACTGGATAAAAAGGAAGAGGATTTGCAGGTGAATACGTTAATATATTCAATGGGAGATGAATCCGAAGATATCCTTAATGCATCTGAGCTAACGTCTGCAGAAAAGTTGAACTACAAAAAAGTAAAAGAGTGCTTTGATGAACATTTTATCGGAGAACACAATATAATTTTTGAAAGGGCAAAGTTCAACAGGCGTAACCAGGAACCGGGAGAAACGGCTGAGAGCTTTATCACAGCAGTTCACAAACAGGCGGAGTTTTGCAAGTTTGGAGCTCTCAGAGATGAACTGATCCGCGATCGCATTGTTGTCGGCATAAGAGATGCCTCGCTCTCTGAGAAATTGCAGATGGATGCAAAACTGACCCTAACTACAGCTGTAATGCGAGTCAGACAGAGTGAAACTGTGAAACAGCAACAAGGGTGGCTGCGCAGTGCGAGTGGCCCTGCATCCATTAAAGAGCCTATTGAAGAGATGCATGCGCTTTCAATTGCACGCGGGACAGAGGACAGTGCACAACAGAAAAGAAAAACGAACAGGTATGCAACATCGTCTGCCTGTTATAAATGTGGGAGGGCTCCGTCACACAATTGGAAGGACTGCCCTGCCAAAGAGGCCGAATGCAGGAAATGTCACAAACGAGGACACTTTGCTGCCGTCTGCAGGTCTAAGCAACCTGTACACGAGATGACAGAGGAAAATGGACTGTATCAGGACACTCTGTACTTGGGAGAGGTGAAGTCAGACAGCAGTGGCTGGTACTCAGACATCAAATTAAATGGGGCAGTAGTTTCTTTTAAATTGGATACAGGGGCAGCAGTAACCGCCATTCCTACCACACTATACAGCTACAAAAGAGACGGCCCTCTGTTGCACACCCACAAAAAGCTGTATGGCCCAAATAATACCAGACTATCTGTAGTAGGTCAGATTCAAGGCAGCCTTGAAAGCAGGGATAAAAAGTCCACTCAGTCAGTGTTTGTCATTGATAGCTTGGCTAGACCACTGCTGGGTTTACCGGCAATTACAGAATTAAGTCTTGTGGAGCGAAGAGAGAAAATTGACACACTGGAGGAGACGGGGGACCCGGAGAGAAAATTCAAAAAGAAATTCCCAAAGGTGTTTACAGGATTAGGAAGACTGGAAGGTGACTATCGTATCCGACTGAGAGACGATGCTGTCCCCTATGCCCTTACAACCCCTCGCCGTGTGCCAATACCCTTAACTGAAAAAGTCAAGGAGGAAATAAAAAGAATGGAGGAGATGGGGGTCATCTCCAGGATAGAGAAGCCTACAGAGTGGTGTGCGGGGATAGTTGTAGTCCCAAAACCCAATGGCAAAATTAGACTCTGTGTTGACCTTACCAAGCTTAATGAAAGTGTGTGCAGAGAAAGACATATTTTGCCCTCCGTGGACCAGTCATTAGCACAGTTGAATGGTGCAAAGTATTTCACGAAATTGGATGCACGGAGTGGCTTTTGGCAGATCCCATTAGCACAAGAAAGTAGGGAATTCACAACATTCATTACTCCCTTTGGCCGCTTCTGCTTCAATGTGCTACCATTTGGGATAAATTCAGGCCCAGAACATTTTCAAAGACGCATGTCCCAGCTTTTGGCCGGCCTTGACGGTGTTATATGCCATGCAGATGATGTCCTTGTGTCGGGAAAGAATGAAGCAGAGCATGATGAACGGCTCACAGCTGTCCTGACACGACTCCAAGAGGCGGGACTAACACTAAATGAGAAATGCACCTTTGCACAATCGGAAGTTCTGTTTGTGGGACATAAAGTCAGTGCAGCAGGCATTGAACCAGACCCTGAGAAAATCAGAGCGATTACAGACATGCCTGTCCCACAGAACGCAGCAGATGTCAGGCGGTTTTTGGGGATGGTGACATATGTTGCAAAATTCCTCCCTTATTTTGCAGAGTGTACCAAACCACTCAGAGACCTGCTGGTGAAAGACAATGATTGGACCTGGGGTCATATGCAGCAGACAGCTTTCGACAAGCTCAAGAATGAGCTGGCATCACCAACAGTCTTGGCCCAATACAGACCACAAGCCAAGACAAAAGTGTCAGCGGATGCCTCGTCTTTTGGCCTGGGAGCAGTCTTAATGCAGAGGGAGGAAAGTATGCAGTGGCGTCCAGTTGCCTACATTTCCCGAAGCCTCTCCGAAACAGAGCAACGGTATGCCCAGGTTGAAAAGGAGGCACTAGCCGTTACCTGGGCCTGCGAGAGACTGAGTTCATACCTCATCGGAGTGCAGTTCACAATAGAAACTGACCACAAACCCCTCCTCGCACTATTAGGGACGAAAGCACTGGATGACTTACCTCCCAGGATTCAGCGATTCCGGCTGCGAATGCTTAGATTTGTATACAACATAGTACATGTACCTGGAAAAGCCCTCATCACAGCAGATGCACTATCCAGGGCCCCGATAAAGCGTCCACTGACAACCGAAGAAACACAGATGGAAGGAGAGGTAAAAATTTTCATTAACACTGTACGTGATAACTTACCTGCATCCCAGTCTAAACTTCAGCAGATAGCTGACCATCAGCGGCAAGACGCCATCTGCAGTCTGCTGATCCGACAGTGTCAAAGAGGCTGGCCACGACAAGAGGAGCTGTCCCAACAGCTGAAGCCGTATTGGATCCACCAAGGCGAGTTACACATGAATGGTGAGCTTTTGATGAAAGGACGACGTATTGTCATTCCAGAGACTTTGCAAAAGGAAATGCTCGCCCGACTGCATGAGGGACATATGGGGATATCCAAATGCAAGCTGAGGGCTCAGCAGTCGGTGTGGTGGTTAGGCCTGAGTGCCCAAATCACAAAAGTTGTGAGCCAGTGCGAGACATGTAGTAAGTACCAACAGCTACACCCAGAACCAATGATACCCTCAGAGCTGCCCAAGCGGCCTTGGCAGAAAGTTGGGGCAGATATGTTTTACTGGGAAAATGACTCTTATTTACTGGTGGTAGACTACTATTCAAGATACATTGAAATAATGAAGACATCTATAACCACATCAGCAGGAATTATTACTGGCTTGAAATCTATTTTCGCTAGACATGGGGTGCCTGAAATACTGATAACAGACAATGGACCTCAGTTTTCCTCTAGCTCTTTCTCTTCTTTTGCCACGGACTATGACTTCAAACATGTCACCAGTAGTCCATACTTCGCTCAGAGTAACGGGGAAGCAGAGAGGGCGGTGAGGACGGTGAAAAGCCTCCTGAAGAAAAACACTGACCCCTACAAGGCCCTGTTGGCATACCGGGTCACGCCGCTGCATCAAGGCCCTTCACCGGCAGAGCTCCTGATGGGCAGAAGGCTGCGCTCACCATTGCCACTCTCACCCAGTCAACTAAAACCTCAGTGGCCAAACCAAAAGAAAGTGGCAGACAAGGACAGAGAATTAAAACAGGCACAGACTTTGGCCTACAACAAAAGACATAGAGCGGGGGTCAGGCCAGAGCTAAAAGCAGGTCAGCGCGTCTGGATTACAAACACCCAGGAGACGGCTACGGTGCTGAGAGAAGCAGACACTCCTCGGTCCTATGTCGTGGAGACCGATTCAGAGGTGGTGAGGAGAAACAAGGCACATCTCAGACCCTTACCAGACATTCGTAACCCTACAGAGAATGTGGGGGACACAGAACAGGCAGCAGCACCAGACATTCAGAGCCCTACAAAGGATGTGAGGGACACAGAACAGACAGCTACACCAGAAGTGAGAGGAGGGGAAAATGTGAAAAGGTTTCATCCAAGGAGGGAAGTGAAGGCACCAGTGTGGCTCAAAGATTATGTCCAATAATGCAGAACATTTAAAACCTATTTCAAATGTTATTATTCTACTTGTTACTTTAAGCATTCAGTAATTTCAGTGTTTCAAATGTTATTATAATTGTTATTTTAAGTATTCCTTATGTTAGTGATCTGTAAGGTCAGACAGACTGCATGCTGTTAGTTAAGTAGTAAATGTTTGGTTTAAAATTGTATCACTACTTTGGGGAAGGGGAGATGTGGTGTGTTATGGTCCTCGGGGCGTTCCGTACCAGAGGCACGTTATGTACGGGTTGCGGGGTCAGAGTTCATATATAATAAAGACGCCGGCTGGCTAAAGAGTAGCGGTTGTCCGAGTGCTCCGTGAGTAGTCTCCAAACTATTACAATGACAATAGATAGGGGAACCAACAAGTTCATGTTTTTTTTTTTTGTGGACGTTATCAAGTTGTTTGATCCACGCGATGCCTCCAACAGCGTGCACGTCACAGCTAATGCTACTATGAGGAAAACATCAGCTCCTGAACGCTCAGCATTATTACAGCTGTGGACAGGATCACTGATGACTATTGTCCTGCAAGGCTGGGTAAGTCAGGCATTCATGGTTTTGAGGATTACTTTTGAAATCAGTGATTTATGTGTTGGCAAAAGTTTGAGTGTGCCTTGGTCGCAAAGCTAATGCTAACTGTAATCTCCATTGGTTAGCCGTTGCTGCTTTAGCTGCTAAACACGCCGACAGCGACTTTTGTGAGGGCAAATGAGCTCAGCTGTTCAGTGTGTTAGCTAAAATCCAGCCTTCGGGTCACGATTTTGTGCAGTTTTAGGTGAAATCGACAGTAGAGTAGCTCGTTGTGTTAGCTAGCTCATGTGGAGTTAGCCGAGCTGTTTCTTCCCAACTTCCAGGACGTTCAGTGAACTGTGGCTTTCTCTCATCGTGACCGTGTGTTGTTAACAAGCAGGTTTCAAAAGCAGGTCAACCCTTCTCTGCTGGTGAAAGAAATAATTGTTCAGTTTTGTGGTCGTGCACAAGCTTTGATCCAAGCAAGGCATTCAGTTTCACATATAGGGAAGCGGTGAATTTTACTTCCACAAATACGGTCAGGGTACCTGACATCTCCGGTACAGATACCCCACTGACGGTGGAGGACAATTTTCCCAACCCTGACGCAAAAAAAATCTGCACGTATGCTAGCTAGCAATGTAAGTAGCATGTGGTGCCGGTCTCACAAACGCTACCGTAGTGTTTGTTTTGTGAGACCGGCACGCACGTGGAAGCTGCGATGTGACGTGTTATGGGCATTAGCCAATGAAACGCGGCCCTGTGGGCGGAGCTTGGTAAGGTCCATTTGGCCATCTCGGATACTGAGAACCCAATTTTTGATAGTGAACTTTCTCATACCTAGATGCAGCCACACATTATGTTCAAACTCATGAGTGCACACACTCATGTTCGTGCTGCTGTTGTTCGGCACATTGTTTTTGCACTATCAGTGTTTAGTGTATTTCTTAGTTCATATCTAAGATCTTATTACTGTTTTTCTTTATAATTTATACTTTTTTTGGATGTAACTGGGACCCTGTGTACACAATTTTGTTCCACCACATGTACCACATATGATGCAAATGACAATAAATAAACCTTGACACTAGGATAGAAGTTGGCACATTGCCTATTTTTCAAGTTATCTAGTTCACAACGAGTTTATTTTAGCTGCTCCCTTCTTCAGGGGTCACCACAGTGATCTGGATGCCCTTCCTGACGCAACTTGGGCATGAACCCGCAATCTCAGGATTACAAGACCATGGCATTGACCACTGAGCTACTGCAGCTCATCTCACAAAGTTAACAAATATACATGTACATATATGGTGACATTCGTCTTGGATTTTGACAAGACAACCCAATTTTCCAAAGGAAATTTTTACTAAGAGAAAAATAATTAAACTGACATATACAATGTGCAGCTGCAAAACTGTCGACCTCTTTTGATAATTTAGAAATACCATCTCCAATGTGATTAATACAAGGAGATGTTTATACAATACAGTATAAACATCTCTGGTATAGTCTCCATCTCATCAGGTCCTAGAACTGGGGTTAGGGTTAAATTATTTTCAACATTTTGTTTTGCAATGGTTGTGGTGCTTTGTGTAGTAAGAATAACAACTTGTCCAGACAAGAGTGTGACTCAGGCAGCAGGATAACCAGTATGTAAGACCAAATTGATGTTAGTCAGAGGAAACACAATAACAGGCAAGTTTGGGGGGATTGGGATTTGCCCCCGTATGGCTCTGTGTTTGGCAATGCTCCTAGTGAATGGAAAGCAGACATTTTCCCCTTGGTTGTTTGTGAAAATTATGTGCAATGGGATTTGTTTAAAGACTTCCACCAATAATCCCTATTTCCAATAAACAACAGTAGTTGTAGCTAATGGTCTCGCTCTGTGGCAGGCTACCAGTACTTATAGAAGCAGCAAGTGTGAAAATAGTATTTTTTTTATGTCAGGGATGAGACGATAGTGGGAGTTCCACATTCAGGAACCGTTTCTATTATAAAAGGACAGGATGCTGGCTAATGGGCGTGACAGTTGGAGCAGTTATCCGACCTTCACCCAGAGGGTCCTTTGTTTTCATTTACACTAACAAAGTAATTTGGTTTACCTCCTCTGCATCAGTTCCACTTACAGGAGTCTGTGAATGCTTTGGGAACATGCAGAAGGACAGTGATGGTTGTAAATTGATGCTTTGACAGTGATTTAATGTGAATCCTAATTATTTTATGTCTGAACCAGAAAGGAGACAGACATATTTAGAGACAGTCAAATTGCACAAGTAGGAATATTCTGTGCATAAAAATAGTGAGATGCAAGTGCACTTGCTACGGAGAGGTCAGCTTGTCTATTGAAGTAACTTGACACTTTCTTACCTCTCCAGATTCACAAAGGTAATGTTGCATTTAAGGCTGGTCAAAAGTTGGGACATCTGAGCACTACCAGATTTACTGTTATTGAAAAAACACTCATATATAATTTGGCAACACAACTCATCACTCCTATATTAAAACACATACTGTACTCTGACTGTGACGTTACTGGATTAAAACATGTTAAGTTGTGGACTGTAGCCGAAATAAACTACCCAAAATTAGTAGGTTATTTTATGTGGAAAATCTATCATGAAATGTATCTTACTGGAAAAATATTCAATTCGATTCAATTCATTTATTTACAGTATACAGGTTGTCCCCGGGTTACGACGGCCTCGACTTACGACGTTTCGGCAATGCGAATGCATCATAATTAATAAAAATATGATTTTTTTGTGTGTGCGTTTAAATGTTTCTTAATTTCATGTGTACAGCACTTTGTTGCAACTGTGGTTGTTTTAAATGGCGTTATAAATAAAGTATCATTATTATTTTTTTTATTAAAATTTTTAAGCCTATTTGCGCAGTTTCCGGCAGTTTCCGGAAATGCCGCGTGTCCGCCATTTTAAGGTTTGCTTTGGTTAGCTCCAGCCTCCTCAGCCGGCTTTGGAGGACTGTGTGTCCGATAAGTGGTTGCCTCATACGGATATGCAAGCTGGAAACACTCTGTGAAATCTGTGGACGTCTCAGGCCCGGAGCAGCAGCCGCCGATCGCTAACCCTGGACACCAAGAGCTATGTTTTCGGCAGTGTCCGCCATTTTGAGGTTAGCTTCAGTTAGCGTGACCGGAGGAGCCGCAAGCTAACATGCTCGCCTGCAGGAGATGCCAGCGGAAGCCGGGAGCTCACCTCATGTCTGCCTGGTAGCCTCAGATGTTGGATGAACACCGAGGTAACATGCTAAAACACGGATAAACAGCTGGGTAGCATTTTTGGAGGGACGACACCAAGCTAACGGGGGGCTAAAATGCTAACGCGGCCCAACCGGAGACCCGGACCCGACGGGTGGCGGAGACCAGCTCACAGTAAGAAATTGTAATTTTTAATTTAATTACAGTACTGTACTGTATGTCTCTAAATGTACTGTACAGTACTGTATGTGTTTTTTGATAATTATGTAGCTGTGTTAGGATAGGCGAAGTGCTTGGTAACTTGGTAACTGTTCATTACCGTACATGTACGTGTATCAGTGGCGGCTCGTGTGGTTCCGACTTACGTCATTTTCGTGTTACGAACGGACCGTAGGAACGGAACTCGTTCGTAAGTCGGGGACTGCCTGTATAGTGCCATGTCACAACAGAAGTCATCTCAGGGCACTGAACAGAAACATTCATATGTTTAAAGCAAGTTAATAACATTATTTATCAGAACCAGACTCTGAACAAGTGGCCATCTGTTTGACTGGCTGGGTTTGAGAGGAACAGGAAGGAGGAACAGATACACAATGGCAGGTCAAGAAACGCATGTTAAGATAGAAATAATATCAAATTAAAACTATTCAATTTTAACAATTCATTTAAATATATGAGGTCAATTTGTACTCCAGTAGCCTAAGCCTATGGCAGCATAACAAGTCATCCCAAATTATAGGATTTATCAAAAAGGAAAGGCCAGTCTTAAGACTGGACAACGTGTCAGCCTCATGGACAGAAATTGGTTCCACAAGAGAGGAGCCTGATAACTTAGATATTCCTCCCGTTCTGCTTTTGGAAACACTAGGAACCACAAGTAAGCCTGCAGTCTGAGAGCAAAGTGCTCTGTTAGGAAAATGTGGCACAATAAGAACTGTAATATAATATGGAGCTAGGTTGTTGAGGGCTTTGTAGTAAGATCAGAATCAGCCTTTATTGTCATTGCACCGAAGCACAACAGAATTACATTTCAGTGCAGCCCATCCAAGAAACACAAACAACCAAACAATATAAACATGGGAAGATGGGGGTCCCCGAGGCTGAAAGGTGCTGCTGTTTTTTCATTACATAAGGAAAACTATAAGGGAATACTTTTTGCTGATGATACAACTTTTTTTTGTTTTGGTCATGATATTACACAGATCTTTGAGTTTATGAAGATAGAATTAGCAAAAATACAAAATTGGTTTAATCTAAATAAATTGTCATTTAATTTAGATAAAACTAAATATATGATATTTGGTTAAAAAACTGTTGATATTCCATTTATAATTGACGGTGGTAAGATCTGT
The DNA here is from genome assembly GCA_038048925.1 of Garcialebias charrua. Classification (NCBI taxonomy): domain Eukaryota; kingdom Metazoa; phylum Chordata; class Actinopteri; order Cyprinodontiformes; family Rivulidae; genus Garcialebias; species Garcialebias charrua. The sequence goes on from JBBPBX010001377.1 coordinate 65,070, forward strand.
CGTGTTAGTGAAGTGAAATTTCTGGGTGTCATCATTGACGACAAACTGACTTGGAAACATCATATGAATTCAGTAAAAACAAGGGTAGCGAGATCTATTGCTGTTCTATACAAAGTCAGGAACCTGTTAAATGATAAAGCTCTGTACTTGTACAACACAATTGTCGTTCCACACATGATTCTGTTTTGTTTTAACCAGCTGCATCACCTTTTGGAAGAACGCAGATTTAAAACTGGTTTCAGGTTTTACACCCAAAAAAACAAAACATTTACTTATTTCCCCCAATCTATGCATCTGAAAATTAAAGACCTAGCATTCCTTGACTTTTTGACAAGGATCATTTTTGTCGCGTTCGACTGTCAGGAGTGTTTGAACCTACCTGTACATGCAGGAGGATAATAGGAGGCTCGGCGTAAAAGGTTTAACAAATTTATTTATAAACAAAATCAAAACGCTGACAGGGCAGCTTACTTATCGGACAGGATGGGAGGCAGAACACAACACCATTGAAGGACAATCCCGGGACAAAGACAAGACGCAGAGGAACTGAATCCAGTACAGTACATAATGTACACACACTGATTAGAACAAACAACAGACACCTGTGGTGATGACAATGCACAAAGGTGAGACAGGGGCTGAACACAAGGAGGGAAAACACTGAGAGGTGGCTGAGAACATGAGGAAATGGACAAAGACAGGACAAAACCCAAACCCCTACAATTCAGTGATGAGATCTGATGGTGTATTGGTTTTGTAAGACAACACAGAATATGTTTAGTGAAAAACTCTCAGCTACTACCACACCAAACTGTAGCTCAGTATTTGTAAAACTGACTGGATTATTTTCATTTTTGTGTTGTCTTATGCGGTATAGCGGGAAGCACGGTGGCTCACTTGGACCTGACCTTCTCAGCAAGAAGGCCACCAGATCTAATCCTGGCCAGGAACCTGCTGTTTCCATGTTCTCTCCATGCATGTGTGGGTTTTCTCCAAATACTCCAGTTTCCTCCCACAAACCAAATACATGCATGTTAGGATAATTGATAATTCTATTATAATATAATAATAATAATCATTTTATTTAAAAGTGCCTTTCATGACACCCAAGGACACTTAACAAACCAACACAGTGAATACAGAGCAAACATTATCAGCGACAAATTGAAATATAAAATACATAAAGGATATAAAATGGAAGATAAAAATACATTTAGTAAAGTTAGTGATAAGCTAGTCTAAAGAGATGTGTTTTCAGGGCTGTCTTGAACAGAGAAAGGGAGGTGGTGTTTCGAAGGTCGGGCGGTAGAGCGTTCCAGAGGTGAGGGGCAGAGCAGGTGAAGGCCCTGCTCCCCATGGTGGAGAGGCGGGCAGAGGGTACATGGAGATGTAGCGAAGAGGAGGATCTGAGAGAGCGTGATGGGATGGAGATTTGGAGGAGGTCAGATAGATAAGGAGGGGCAAGGTTGTGGATAGCTTTGAACGTGAGGAGTAGAATTTTGAAGATGATGCGTGATTTAACCGGGAGCCAGTGGAGCTGCTGCAGGACAGGAGTGATGTGATCATAGTAGGAGGTTTGAGTGATGACACGGGCAGCTGAGTTCTGGACCATCTGTAACTTGTGGAGAGATTTGTTGGGGAGGCCGTAGAGAAGGGAGTTGCAGTAATCGATACGGGAAGTCACAAGACTGTGCACCAGGATGGCTGTGGAGCGGGGTGTGAGAGAAGGACGGAGACGGTTAATATTACGGAGGTGGAAATAGGCAGACCGAGTAATATTGTTGATGTGTGAAGTGAAGGAAAGAGTGGTGTCGAGGATGACACCGAGGCTCTTGACCTGAGGGGAGGGGGATAGCAGAGAGTTGTTAAGGGGGACGAGAAGATGTTCTGATTTTGAAATAGAGTTTTTGGTACCGACGAGAATGATTTCTGTTTTGTTACTGTTTAGTTGAAGGAAATTGTTAGAAAACCAGTGATTTAGCTCGTTGAGACAGTCGGTGAGGATGGAGGGTGGGTGGGTGGAGTTTGGTTGTCCATAGGTATGAATGAGAGAGTGGATGGTTGGTTGTTTCGTTTGTTTTTGTAGTGATGGACTGAAGACCTGTCCATGGTGTACCACTGTGTGCACTGTGACTACTGGACGTGAGAACCAGTGACCCCTGCGACCTGAAAAAAGGACAAAGCGGGCACAGATAATGGATGTATGTATGGATAGATGAATGGATGGAGATGGCTGTGGCAGCCAACTTGAATAGGTCTGACTCCAAAAGTTAGAGTTGTAGATGTTCATGTTTTTATTACTTTCTGCAAGTTTCATTAAAATTCATTAAGTTGCTTATGTCCTATTTTGCTAACAGACATGGGCACAAATTATATTGTTTGCCTTTCTTACCGGCGGTGGGCAATAAAGATCAGTGAAGTTGTACATCTCCACTCTTCATCTCCTCGTCACTTCTCTCATGAAGCACTAAGACTCAACAGCTTGATTTTTTCTGCTCAGCGATGGATGTGTGAATCTTGACAATGTCTCCTCTTGTTTCTAGTTTAGATTAGAAGATGAATGCAGCGTGCTGAACGTTTCTTCAGTGCGACTGTACGTGGTGTGAAGCTGAAGAAGTGGTGCGAATGATCTGTGAGTAATTCTGGGTTTGGTTCTGTTTACTTTGTCGTTGCGGTTTTGAAAGGCCTTTGTGTCCTCAGACACCAGCAGTAATACATTGTTCATGGCACCAGGCCCGAGGCAGACAGGATGATGAATCAACCTACTCCGTTTTCTTCTCACAATCCATCTTCAGAAGAAACAAATCGATGTGGAGTAGATGAGCAGGGGGATCGGTAAAAATCACCAAAACACTCTTTTATTGTGGTTTGATGCAAGCTGTTGGTTTTGTCAGGAGCATTTTCAAATCAAAGTTTACCCTTTGGAGCAGAAGTGTGTGTGTGTGTATACACATCATGCTGGTATGTTTGTGTGTAATATGACTGGTTTGAAGCAGTAAACACTTACAGGTGCTGGAATTTTAGCTTTTACCTACAGTACATTGAAAATAAAACAAACTTTTTATTTGTTTGATCAACTATTGATACATCCTCCTTTGCCATGAACAATCATGGTGCCAAACGTGTTTGTCTATTAGCGATATCTCATTAACCAGTGCACAGATTTAAATTAACTCTCAGAAACTAATCACTGGATGAGCATCAAGGGCCCTGTCTACATGAAAATGATTTCTGGTGAACATGGAAGAGTTTTGTTGTGTTTGTACTGTTTATTTACATGAAAATAGCAAATGTTTTCTCTGACAACGGCACAATTTGAGAACGAGTTCCAGAGTGCAAAGGTTTGAAAATGTCCCGGTGTCCATTGTTGTGTAAAATGAAAAAAAATATATATATTTTTTTGTCAGGGAATCCCTGGCTCATGCGCAGTATGACACAAAACATAACAGCTTCCACAGAAGAAGAAACTATCGACAACGGGCAGGCAAGATTCACAGTCAATGTTCTCTTGAAATTTGGTGGTTTGATAATTCAGTCACCCTAAGCGAGAGTTGAACCTCGTTGTCTGTCCATAGAAATATATTATTCTCTGCCATTTCGACCACTGTAGCAGCTGTCAGGTAGACATTTTTTTAGTGCGTGTGCACTTATAGTTTCAAGTTTCAAAGAACATAGCACCAACTAGTGGCATAATGACGGAATTGCACATTTCCACGTCTACCGTTGCTGTGTAAACAGATTGTAATATTATTTTCATATAAATGTGTTAATAGAAATGGGGGGATCAGTTTTCATTGGATCATTGTCGTGTAAACAGAGCCCAAGACTTGCTTTATGTTGGAATCTATCCCGTTCAAGATGGCCACCATAGCAAAGTGACTTTCACAGACACAACAATGTCTATTTAAAACTCAACCAATTTTTTTTTTTAACTCAACCAGTTTTACTGATATTGAGCAAAGATTATTTTGTGTGGGAGGAAAGCTTTGTGTAATTCAAAACAATTTTCTGTTGCATTGCCCAAGATTTCATTTGCCGTTACTGTATTTTAAAATTTGACTTAAATGGCTTCAACTCTGTCATCTCTTATAGTAAACTTATTCAAAAAGGCAAAACTCTGGCATAGAAAGCAGCAAGCAAATCATTTATGTGCATATAGGACAAACCCTTTCCCAAAGTTGTTTTTTTGTACAGTTTTCCTTAATCTAATTTATTAAAAATATTTTTATCACCCTCTTTCACGAAAGCAGGACAATACCAACAGCTAAAATAATTTAACAAAGCTCTCAACAACTAAGCTCCATTTTACATTACAGATCTTATTGTTCCATATTTTCCAAACCACTTCACTCTCAGACTGCAGGTTTACTTGTGGTTGAGTTTGTAAAAGTAGGATCTTGTGGAACAAACTTCTAGTTTCTGTCTGTGAGACTGGCAGTGTCATTTCTAATCAATCCTTGGGGTTGGCTTGGGTTTCTTTAATTATTCCTCAGTAATGATGTTACAGGCTTAGACTGCTGGACGACAAAGACTTTTTCTGACTCTACTGTCTTTACTCTTTCTACACAGCATGTTTTTCTTCTATATAACCTACATCTGAACGGATTCTGTGTTCATCTGTGGCACTTTTCCTTCCTCTCAGACGTGGCTGGTGGAGGCAGAAGGCTAACCATTCCGAGCTCGGGTCTGCTGGAGGTTTCTTCTTGTTCAAAGGGAATCGTTCTTTTCTGCTGTCACTGTGTTACGGCAAAATATGACGATGATGAAGTGCAGATTCAACACGATCTGTTGATTTCCTTTTTCATTCATTCAACCTTTATTTATATGGGCTAGTCTCATTCAGCCACGAGGACTCATTTACAAGAGTCATCCTTGGATAACTTTACAAATCAGTCCCATCAGGAATTTTTTATGTTGGTAGAGAGGCAAGCAGAAACAGGATGGAAATGGGACATCAGAATAACTCAACAAGCAGGTAATCGAATGGATGGAAACAGGGCAGATGAGGACCAGGATGTTTATGTAAAGAGTAATGAGCAGATGTTTAGTGGTGAAGAGGTGAGGTTTAAATAAGGCAGAGGTAGGGTGAGTAATGAGTGCACCTGGGACGGTTGCTGATTAGAGGCAGGTGGGAATATCAGAGACTGAAGAGACAGGCTGAGGAGTGAGTGGAAAAATCTCTGTTCAGAGACATCAGAATGACAAAACACAGGAAACATAAAAGGAAAAATGAAGACAGAAATACAAAGGGACAGATTATGTCAAATTCCTGCTGTTGTAGTTGATTGTTAGTGTTGGTGTAAGCTTCTGAAGATGCTCAGAAGGCTTATTTAGCTGAATTAGAATTAATTTTTTTAGCTGAATTGAATTAATTTAGCTGAATGTGTGAGGATGGGGATGTATTGAGGATGTGCAAGGATATTTATATAAATTTGGGGGTTGCAAGATTATTTTAGAATTTGTAGAGAGGAACGTGTTTTGCATTTTTATTGTGCCTAGACTTTTAAATTGTATTTTAATGTATGGTTTTATTATATGAATTTGGAAGTTGTAAGGTTTATTACATGAATACATAGGTATTCCTACTGTATTTTGATTGATAAATTGTATGTATGTTAATGCGTAGAAATGCCAAACCTGGGACTGGAGTTGCGAATTAGTTATAGCCATATGCTCTTTGTCCAACGCATCAGTCAGACTCGTTCTGTTCCATGTTTGTGTGCATTGTCCCTGTCAAATAAACTACTACTACTAATTAATAGTTCAAAATCTTTGTTTTAATTCCGTGTAAATTTGGTTTAAATTTGGTTTGCATTTCTTTTGTTTTGTTATTGACTTAAAGGGTTGTATTGGTTACTTTCCTACTTTAGTTGTGTACTTTAGTTTATCAAGATACTTAAAATACTGTTTATCTCAATTGTTTGACATTAATTGTTAGTTTTCATTATAAGTTATAGTTGTAAAATATAATTGGTAACTCGTATTTTGAAAGATTTTTATTTTTTATTTTGTTTCACTGGCCCTAATAAATCAGTATTTTATTAAACCCCTATTTTCCACCTGGTTTTAATGTTCCTGGCAGAGCCGGGTCATAACAACATTGTACAATAACCTTTGTATACATTACAAAATGACAATTAGTAAAAAAAAGAAGTTATATACAGTATAAAGAAACCAGCAGATTCCATCAAATCTCCACTTTGCCACAACTTTTCTTCTCAGCAAGCACACAGGGAACAGTGGAAAGAAAAACCCTCCCTTTTAACAGGAAGAAACTTTCAGCAGAGCTGGCCTCAGGATGGGCAGCCATCTGCCTCGATTGGCTGGAGTTGGAGAGAACAGGAAAGCAATTCAGACAAACACAGAAAAGGTTAATCCAGGTGTGCTGTCCATGGGCAGAAAGACAAAGAGAAACACAGATAAAAATCCATTCTACTTAAGAAAAATAATAATCTAGGTACCACAAGTAAACCTGTAGTCTGGGAACAAAGTGCTCTCTTTGACATATCCTGATTAAAATAACACCATATAACAAACTCTGTGTTTTTGTTGTTTATTTGCATTAGATTAGTATTCTTTGGTGATTTGATGGCAGGGCTTTATGTTGCGTTTTACTTTTACCCAACCCAGCGGATTTGGATGTTGTCAGTCCATACAATGGGCGCTATCAACTGTTATCATCCCCATATATAGCGGCGAAACTGCCACAATCTACCTCCTAGCATGTTTAAGAGAACGTTATCAGCGTTATAATCGCTGTGAGTAGGCAACGTGTTTCAGCTTATGTAACCGTTTTCCTAAACCTAACCTTAAACCTGACCCAGAGGACCAACCCTAAACCTAACCCCCTCACCCTTGTGCCTAAACCTAACCAAGAGCCTAAACCTAACCCAAGACCCTTTACTCTAAACCTAACCACGTAGCTAAAGACGGAGCCTGCTGTCATCGCTTGTAACGGTGACAATGTACCTTTAAACCTCCTAGAAGGTACAGGAGGGGCAATCTGACCGCTATGTGTGGGGATGATAATGGGCAATCTGACTGCTACGTATGGCTGATAACATCCGAAGCGGCTGCCCCGCCCACTTGCACCTGATCCTTGTCATCTCTGCACAAGTGTTTGTTATTCTGGTTTGTTAGGTTTGTCTTACATTCCCTTGGTTTGGTTTTGCTTTGGTTCTGCATTAGACACTGTAAATGTCAGTCTTTGTGCCACACTTGTGTTTCTACTCCATAAGTTCTGTTTTTAGTGTTGCTGCCACAACATCAATTTGTTTTTTTGGTAATAAATTAGTTCTGCCATTTTGAAGATTCTTGTCCAGACTTATCTGTCCGCACCTTGGTTTTTGACCCACCAAAACCATAACACTAAGGGTCTTTTCATTAGAAGTGTATGTCAAATTTATCCCAAGCATTGAACATCTCCCAGAGCTCTGTTCAATTCATCATCTGAAAATGGAAAGAGTAAGGCAAAACTGTGAACCTACCAGGACCTGGAAGAAGTCTGTCAGAGGATGGTTTAATTGGAACTAGGGATGCACCGATCCACTCTTTTTAATTTTTTTACTTTTTTTTTAAACTTCCGATCTGATCCCGATACCTAAATCTGGATATTGATCAATACTGATACCGTTCTGGTATCATCATAATCATTGCTTTTATATGAGGCTGTAATAATCTACTCTCAAGTACAAATTGTACAAATAAATGCATGCATGTCCAAAAAAGCAACTTGAGGTAAGTTTTATTAATGTTGCGTGATACGTTTCAAAGTTAGAATTAAATTCTGCTAACACAAAATGTGTGGTTTTTTTTTATTCCTAGCTTTAAAGTGGGCATTAAAGGGATTCATTTAAGTGATTGTTTAAAGTTATGTCATATTTTTTTAATATTCTTTTTCTTTCTGCACTCTTCATTCATTGTTTTATTTTTGATGAAATAGTTTTGTTTAGTTTGTCTCTTTTAAATGAACGAATAAATGAATTTAACAAAACAAATAAATGGCTTTAAACATCTGTTAAGTTCATGGCATAAACCAACACAGATATGTTCCTGTTTGTAGTATTTTACATCGCATTATAATGAAGCTGTTTTTGTTTAATTTTTTTATATACATAATTTACTTGTAATTTTCAATTCATGTGCTTTTTTTTATGATTGTCTACTGTTGTACTGATAAATATCTCCTGGAGGGTAAACCATATCTTGGCTGCAAGTATCAAGCTGTGAAATCCTTCATTTTCTACAGCTGATAGAGGTTGATCATTAATTACAATGAAGTTTAGCAACTTCTCGGTAAACATTCAAGCTCCGAGGATTCAGCAGTGTGTTTTTCTTGGGTTCAGGGCTGGCGGTCTGATTTCGGTCAGCCACGCTCAATCTGCCCCTCCTCGGAGACGGACAGATTGAGTGGGGCAGATTGGACGCGGCTGGCCAGGGTGGGGCTGCCTGCTAAATGTTCAGTGAGAGGAGTACCCCGCAGAAGCCACGGAGCTTGAATGTCCAACATAAAACTAACTTTACTGCGGTTTAATGTGGCGATATGGCTCTGCAGACATTGCACGTTGCTGTCTTGCTTTGTGGTGTTTCTAGTGTAAAATACTTCCACATAGCGGCCATGTTTTGATGAAAAGTTGGTTAGCTGTTAGCTACAGTGCTGCTCACTCAGTCCTCACGTTGTAGCTGGTTACAAATTACGAAATGGATTTCCTGAATGTGAGGTGGGTCTTATTACTCTGGGCTCATGCGACACCCCTCCATTTAGGAAATCCATTCCATAGTTGGAAGCCAACGTGCAGAGCAGATACAGACATGCATCATGGATTGGAAATCTCTGCAGGTTGGATCGGAAACATCCAATACGTAAATTATGCTAATATCGGAGGCCGATACCAGATCGGATCGGACCCATCCCTAATTGGAACCTCATACTTGTGAGTCCTGATTTAGTGCAAGAATTCAGATCATTAAATTACCTCCATGTAAGAGTTCCACCTTCTGCAGCTCCTCTCTCCAAGATGGCCGCTAATTACCACCAGCTGTCAGCCATCTCCCTGTTGAGGATCTCCCCTACTTAAGGCTGCAGTAGAGGGCTACTCTTTGCTGAAGCATTATATTACTCCATGGTGTCTCTGACCCATTGTGCATGTGAAAATAGTATAACTTACCTTGTTCTTTGTGCCTCCAGTTATCCTGCCTCCTTGGGTGCCTTCAAGTCCTGGTCAGCCTTGGTTCTGCTTCCAGTCCCTCGTGCCTTGCCCTCCAGCCACTTGCCCACTTTGCCAGATCATCACTCTCTGGAACCCTCTCTGGATCTGCCTGGGTGTTCTACCAAACATTCAAACCTGTAACAAGAATCAAACAGCAGATCAATATTCTACTCCTATATCTATACCCACCTGACCTTGTCCTTGCTCCTCAGGGGTTCTGGAGGGTCACCCGTACATATTATAACGCATTGTAAAATATACAGTGTTAAATCTTTACCTTTTGTTCTGGATCTTGTACCAATCTGGGTTCCCCAAGATCATTACACCTCATCATGTTTAAGATACTCTCTAGGTCCAAGTTAAAGGAAGGGACTGCCTCATTCTGCGGTTAGCTTAAAGAGACTCAGACCTGCAGCTTGTGATGAGCTTAAAACACATTTACTTGTTTTGGAAGTCAAAACAAGGCTTTTATATTTCAATAAGAATATTTTAAAATTAGTCAAACCTCAGTGCCTGACACTATTGGTTAGCTTTGTACTGTACATGCACGTAGCCAGGGGGGGTTCGGGGGGTTCAAACAAACTGCCCACTTAGCCTATGAATTCCCGCCTACAGCTCCCGCGAGATATCTGTCCTGACTTGGAAGGCAACACGGTGGATTCAAACGGTAAAATTACATTGTGGTTTTTGATTCAACTGTTCATTTGTGTATTTTAAGTACGGTAGTACCGTTTGATGTTAGAGTTAAGGAGTCGTACTGTGCCTTTAAGAGGATGACGTTTTTCGTTCTTCTTCTGTGTTTTTTTTTTTCTCAGTGTATGTTCGGGCGGGACTCGGAGTACCGAAGTGTTCGTTCGAGTCTCTGGGATGAGTTCTGAATAGATATATACACACCCGCTATTCCCCTCTCAGTGTTGCTCTTTTTTCACTCACAACCACAACCACTTATTTGGTAACACAGATTTACCTCACACAGCAGTGTTTTAACTAGCCAGCTAATTAGCTTGTTTACACGTTTGAAGTAATGTGTACCACTGCCAATGAACCAATCAGAGTAGTCCTCCACTTTTTCTTCAAACAAACCGCCCCTCATAAAATCCTGGCTACGCCCATGTTGTAAATGGACAGTACTTTTATACCACCTTTCTAGCTTATCAAGTTACTCAAAGTGCTTTACAACACAATCTGTGCCCTCATTTATCCATTCGTACAGCACTCTACTATATCTATATAAAGATTAATTAGTGCTTTAGATCAAATTCATACACCATTGAGATGCACATCTGAGGCAATGAGGGGTTCAGTGTCTTGCCCCGGGACACTTCAGCATGTAATCAAACCCCAACTCTTCCATTGGACAACTGCTCTAACCACTCAGCCAAAGCTGCCCTCTATAGCAGCTGGTAACTAGTTAAGATAATGATGTAACTTGTGAGCATAAACAGAGAGCATCAGTAACTCCAAAACTCCCATCTAGAAACATGCCAGAAATTCAACAAGTAGACAGGACTTGCTTACAACATACAGCCTGATCAAAAATGACCAAATTTATGCAATGTAAACAGAAACACTATCTTTACTGTAATCAGTGTGTTTTTCCACACCCATGCTACATTCACACATTAGCTGATTATTAATTTCATTGCACAGATTTATAATATTATTATTAGCATCATTATTATTATTATTATTATTAATTATGCTCAGAAACAGTCCATGTAAAACTATCACACATTAAAGTTTGAACTGGGATATGTTAATAGTAATTTTGAAGCAGCTGTATAATTGTTAGAGGGATGGTCCAGTTGTTCTGAAGAGGCTGTGTGACCTCCAAGGAAATCTGAAATGTACACATTTGTACTATAGCTTCTTCAGGCATGAAGTGGAAAATGTTGGCCTGTGAGTTAGTTGAATCAAGATATTTCTTGAATCAGCCTGGGCCAAAAGACCACAGACTGATTGATGACCACCTTTCAGGGACCACTTCAACTGTCAGATCATGTATTTGTTGTTTAAAGTTTTACCGTTTATCACTGAAGCCGGCAATTGCTGAGCAGAAGGTGGTGAAACATCAATTCACCGAGTGCACTTTTATCACGAAACAATATTTGTACAAACTAGAGTAGTAAAACTGAAGTGGTTTATTTACAAGGTGACTCCACAGGAGCACAGGGAGGATCTGCAGGGCACATAAGATGGTGAGTATTTCTTTTTAGATTTAGGTTCTTACAAGGGAAGAAGTTTAGTCGTACTGTCTTTGTTGTTTACAGACTTTGAGAGGAGGATGGAAGATTCCAGGGTAAAGTATGATAGCAGAGCACAGGGAAGTAGGTTTGTTTGTATCGTAGGTTGGAGGGTGCATTCAAGACTTAGTAGTTTGATGTGAGGTTCTTGTAGTGTTTGAAGATGATGTTTTCCAGTAGGTGAGTCCACAAGAATGACTGAGCTCAGAAGGAGGCACAAGGTGATCATAAACTGAGACGGAGACCCAAGGACCAGGAGGCATGGATGAGAGATAAACCACATACCATGCCTCCAGTCTCTCTAAAAGCCATTTATTACATAGTGAACAAGATAAACAGCATAATTCTTCAGTTGTGTTTGTACTGTACAAAGGTGGAAAGATCACACTTTAATCACAAATATAGTTAAACAAGACAGTATTCAGAACAGTTTTGATTTCACTAAAATAAAAACATATTCTTTACTGCATTTACGCTTTTTTAATATATTTGTGAATGTTCACATTAAATCCATGTTCCCAGACATACCAGGAAGATTTACATAGTTGGACATGAATGGTATGTACTGTTACTAATATAGCATTAGGAAATCAATAAATAGCACTAAACTAGTTAAAAAAGTCAATTTTACTAATCTCTTTTACAGTGCCTATAAAAGTTATTCACATCTTTTGATGCATTATGCTTTTATTGCTGTCATAAATCTGTCATGGGAATTTAAAGTGAAAAAAAAATTTCAGTGTCAAAGTGCAATCAAATGGCTGCAGTTAAAGCAAATTAAATACAAATACAGTATATAATGTTAAATAAGTAACTGTGTAAGATTCTCCCTCTTTAAAGGGATTGTTGACATGATCTCAAAGTTTAGCGTTGAACCCACATGCAGGCAGACACTGGAGACTCCCAGGTAAAAATAGTCTATTTAAACACAAACAAAAGCAAAAGTTGTCAAGGCAGAAAAGATTACATGAAGGAGTGAGACAATGGTGGAATAGAACATGACAAGCTTGGAAGCACAATCCACAGACAAAGGAGGAAAAACAAAGTATAAAGACACTGTGTTTATGAGGAGGCTGACAAGACAAAACAATGAACACCTGGGGTGATTGTCATTGGAGAAAGGTGTGATAGAAACTGAAGAACAACAAGGAAGAAAAACACTGGGGAGTGCAGGAAATCCAACGATAAAAAAAAAAAGACAGGACAAAATACAGATTCCCACAGTATCCCCCACTCAAGGGATGACACCTGACATCCAAAAAGAAGACTGTATTTAACCCCAGTGGAAAGAGGGAGGAAACGACAGGTCAGAGGGTCCAAAGGGAAACACAAGGACCAAAGAACAAAAAACTGACAGGAATGGAACCTGGGTACCAAAGTACAAAAGTAAAAAAAAACTCTAACCCAAAGTATTCAGGTGGATGGCCAGGAGACTGTCCAAAATTATACCAGAACTCTGGCAGGCAGCCCGGAGACCATCCAGAACAGGACCAAATGTCTGGCGGGAAGCCTGGAGATTTTCTAGAACAGGATAAGCATTCAGGCTCGGCTGCTCCCCCAGCTGGCAAGGGCTTGACTGCTCCCCTGGCTGTGGCACTCTCGACTGCGCCCTCAGCTGTGGAGATTTCAACTTCTCCCCCGGCTGTGGTCATCTTGACTTGCTACCCTGGCTGTGGAGATCTTGGCCATGTCCTCGGCTACGTATGGGAAGACTTGGGTGGAGGGAGGGCTTGGGATGGAGCGGCTTCGGTTCGGGTTTGCCGCTAGCCCCTCTTGCAGTGGAGATGAGGATGACTCAAGAGGGAGGTGAGGATGGTCAAAAATTGGAGCGGTGCATGGCAGGAAAAGAGAGAGCTACTTATGCCTCTCCTTCCACACCTAGTCAAAAAGCTCCCACACTTCTGGTAATTCGCTCAGTCGTGGTAGCTGGTTAAGTTCACCCACTAATGGCCAACATATTCTCCCATGGATCGTTGGAGGTGGCCACTGTGTCCACATAGCAGTTGGGCAGCACGGTGGCACAACTGGTAGAGCTGCTGCCTCTCAGCGAGAAGGTTGCCGGTTCAAATCCCGGTCCGGGGCCTTTCTGGGTGGAGTTTGCATGTTCTCCCCGTGCATGCGTGGGTTTCCTCCGGGTACTCCGGTTTCCTCCCACAGACCAAAAAACATGCATGTTAGGCTGATTGGTGACTCTAAATTGACCCTAGGTGTGAGTGTGAGAGTGGATGGTTGTTTGGTGTGAGTGAGTCAGGTCCCTCTTGTAAATGAGTCCCTGTGACTCAACGAGGCTAGCCTGTATAAATAAAGGTTGAATGAATGAAAAAAAATAGCAGTGTGTTACCTCAGAGTTGCTGATGGTCCTCAGAGGTGAGGTCTGCAAGGGAAGGACAGCCTGATGTGTTCTTGTGATGGTCCATGAATTCTGACATGCTCTGTTGTTTAATTGCTGAACCTATATGCTAGTTGATGTGTCCTTCTGCGTCGAGGCTTTGAAGCGTGTGTCGAGTAATTCAGGGGGATTTATAGGGAGCGTGTATCGAGGCGTGTATTGATGATACATGTAGTGACGTTCGAAGCCTAGCTAGCGAGCTGTACCACGTGACCGATTCAGGAACTGGTTCGTTCGTTTGTTCAGTTTTACATTTATAGTTCCCTTTCAGTCATGTCTCTCGGTGCAACATGTGCTATGGGAATTGCGCCCCCGCGCAATTACCTGAAGGAATACATTCACGCCTTTACGGCAGGGGTGTCAGTGTCGCGCCAGAGGCCCCGCCCTCTGGGTACTTAAGCCGCTGACGCCCATTCATCAATCTCTTATTGCCCTTCACCTCGCTTAAACCTGAACTCTCTCTCTTCGCGGGACTTCTCTGCTGCTTCATCGCTCGATCAGAGGTGAGCTTGCTCCCTACACAGAGCGCACAGAGAATTATTCCTGCGTACTGCTGGGCTAGCGAAAGCTAGTCCGGCACATTTTTCCTTAACCCCAAAGTTTTTTCTTCTCCTCTTTCCGCAGACTGCTTCGCTCGACGGCGCTAACTGCGTCACACCGCTACCTCTGCTAATTCGTAGCAGGCTAGCCAGCGAAAGCGACGCGACAGAGGAGACGTCTCAAATAAAGAGAAAAAAGATCTTGGAAGGACTCGCTCGTCTTATCTCGGACATGCCTCCGGAGAAAGGAAAGCGAAAGACAAGACTTCCAAAAAAGACCAGCAGAGCGGCGAGCCCACCCTCGCGCGCCTGCCCCAGCGGATACGGTTTTTCCCTCTCAGCGACGGACACTCACGAGGCCTGTCCCGTCTGCTTGGGGATGCTGCACGCGAACATGGCGCTGGAGGCACCCGAGTCTTACCCACACTGCAGCCAGATGCTGGAGGCGGTGAGGAGGCACCGGGCGGACTTCGTCGCCAAGGCCATGGGTGCATCGCTGCTGCGACGCCAGCAGACCCGGACACTACTGAGCCTCTGACTCCCACGCCGGAGCTCGAGAGCATGGCTTTGGACAACAGCACCTGAGTCGAATGGGGCAACAGCCCAGATGTGCTACCTCTCATGGTGGACTTAACAGTCGAGTTTGACACTTGAGGCATGATGAACAAGGACGAGATCTCGNTGACTTTGCCATTTTACTGGGCTACTGTTATTTGAATGTGAAAGTTGATGTATGTTGTTAATGTTTATAAAACTGTTTTAAGTAATAAATGCAATTTTGATAAATGCTAGCATTTGGTGTGTTCTGTCATAATCACATTAGTTGAAACAAATTTAGGATTTAAATTATCTAAACTTGAGATGGAAAGTTTTATATTGCATATTAAGTTATTTAAACTCAAAATAGTGAGTTACAATAATGAACAAATATATGTTTGTTCAACTAACTAAGGAAAGTGCATTATATTGAGGATGATGAATATTTTATTGTTTTAACTTGGAGTATTAAGTTGAAACAACAAGCGATTAACAATTTTCTTCTTCTGATGATGTGTAAAGATTGTTTTATTTAACTTAAAGTAACAAGTTAAGACAGCTAAGGTTAAAAAGTTAAATCAACTTTAACAACTTAAAACCCTATGTTAAGACGACTACAACAATATAGTACTATCAACTTTTAAGACTTTAATTTCTGAGTTGAAATAAAAATAAAATGCTAGTTGAGTTAACATGCATTCTTAAGGCAGCAGGTGAACTTTCATTTGCAAGTTTAACAGACATGAGAATTATTACAGTGTAATGAATACATCCTCAATGATGCAAGCCTACCTGGCTGAAAAACTACAGGAGCTCTAGGTAACGACAGACAAGCAAGCTGCCGCAGAGCTGCTGGATGAAACCCGCAGGGCAACAGACTTTGTGCTCCACATGATGGGGACAGCAGCTGTTGCACAAGGCAGAGGGATGGCTGAGGTGGTCATCGCAATACGCCATCTGTGGACGACCTTAACTGACCTCCCGGAGGGACAGAAAGTTCCTTTCTCCACCATTCAATAGAACCGACGGGACTTTTTGGGAAAGCGCTGGATCGAATTCAGACCAGGCTGGACCAGAGGCGCAAACAGGCTGAAGCTCTCCGAGTGGGCATCCCCAGGAGAACCTTCGCCCCCCCCAAGGAGTCAGCTGGGAGCAGAGCACCGCAGCCTCGACACCATTCAGCCACACGTGCCCCACCGCAAAAGCGGCCGGCGTACGAGGTCGAGCACCGGCAGAGACCACCGCCGGGCCCACCTCGGACCGAACACGCCTGGAGTAAGAACAGATTTGTTCCCCGCCAGGCGGACCAGTACAGAACCTCCTCGGCAAATCGGGACACCAAACAGAAGCGTGCCTGATGAACCAGGACCGCTTCTTAACTTTACACGATCACCCGCCCATGCGGTACGGGAAATGATCTTTTCACGTCCAGACTTTGTTTGTAGCACGGTACAAAAAGCTGGTGACTTTGTTTTAGACACAAATCATGTTCTTTCTGCTGTGAGTGACATAAAGTCAAATATGTTGTTACACATAAGCACGAATAAAGCTAAAAAAACAGCCCTCTCTGTTTTCTTGACTCAAAAAAACAAAAACAAAAAAACAAACACAATAACATCAGCAGAACGGGTCCCTCTGTCCTGCCAGCCGACATAAAGGGAGGGGGCCATCTCCCCCCCCTCCCTCACGGCTCACGGGGTGTTAGCCTAATCAATAAACCCCAGCAGGGTGCCTCGGTTCTGTCTGCAACAGACAGGCCCAGAGGCGCCTGCAAGCAGGCCTGACACTCCTCACAGAAGCCGTTTTCACATTGGCCGGCCCTCAATGGCCCGGGCCGTCCCGCCCCGCCTTCTAACCCGGGTTCAGCGTGTTCACATTTTCCTTTTTTTCCTCGGGTCCGCCCTCGTTTTGGAACCATCTCCACCATGGTTCTGATCGGGCCGGACTCCCCCGGCCCAGTTTGACGTCATTTACTGCTCACATTTGATTTGTTGTTTGTAGCAGGGGCTGGACTCGCAACAACCTCAGTGCGAGGGCTGAATTTCATTAAAATTTAACTACAGAAACCCCTAAAAAATTATTAGCTGAATTAGTTTTTCTGAGTTTAATTTTTGTTAATAACTGATTACAAATCAGCTTATGTATCAGCTTATGTTCGAACGTAAATAACACGAAGCGTGCACCCATTTCCGCCTTTCAGCACAACCTAAATGTCATTAAAATATAACTAATATTGTCTAACTCTTGCACACAGCCAGGGTTTTAAAATATAACTAATAATCTCTAACTTCTACGTGTAGCTAGAATGTTAAGAGGGGTGATTCCTATATAGGTAAAGTGGACTCCTAAAAGACCAATCTGCCGCTGTGGTTCAGAGAAATCGTGCACTGCTATTACACTCATTTTATCTTGACCCAGGGAAGCGGGTTTGCTTCCCACCTGGTACAAAGTTATTTTACTTTTTTTTTATTGGAGTAAATAAAAAGTAGCTTGTTAACCAAACAAACTCCATTTTATTTACTCTAATAAAAAAAAAAGTAAAATAACTTTGTACCAGGTGGGAAGCGAACCCGCTTCCCCGGGTCAAGATAAAATGAGTGTAACAGCAGTGCGCAATCTCTCTGAGCCACAGCAGCAGATTGGTTTTTTAGAAGTCCACTTTACCTACACTGTAAACCCTAATAAGTTCACAGAACTCAAAAGTTTTTTTGTAACAGATTACATAATAAAAATTGAGTGATGTTTTTAAAAATTTTAAGTTTATACAAACTAAAAATTGCATGTGCAGTTGTCTTAAATTATCTCAACATTAACTTATAAATTTTGATTTTTCTCAACTTATAATTAGGGAGTACTTCACATAAAATTTTCAATATTTTCAGCTCATATATACTTGAAATACACTCAAATTTTTTATAATTTTCAACACAAATACGGCTTGAAATAAACTTAAAATTTTCTATATTACTCAGCTCATAATCTGGGAAATATGCCCTCAAAATTGACCCAATAATGAAATACTCACAATTTTTTAACAAATTATTTTATTAAATATATATACCGTATTTATATATATTCCAAACAAAGTGCTTGTCATAAATTAAAACAAACGAAAAAGGAGATGGCTCTAGCACCTTAAGAGAAAAACTCAAAGGATTAAAACTCTAGCTTATAAATATAATCCATCCTCAACAACAACATCAATTACAATGTGCTGCCATTTAACACCGTTTAAAAACATTTAGGCACTTAAGGAAACTAAAAAAAAACACATTAAAATAAAGTACTGTAGTTGTTGTGCCTTACTTCAACTGGCAACATCAGGTACTGCATCAAGGTAGGCGTTAGGCAACAGAACCTTAAACGTGTATAGTGCATGAATTGAACAGTCGTTTCCCACAAGTTATTTTAGTGCATAAACTTTGAGCAATACGCCAATGCGGTTATATTTATGTATTAACAAGTATAAGTATAATCCATCCTCAACAACAACAACATTTACAATGTGCTGCCATTTAACACTGTTTAAAAACATTTAGACACTTAAGGAAACTTAAAAAAAACACACATTAAAATAAAGTACTGTAGTTGTTTCAAATGTGCCTTACGTCAACCGGCAACATCAGGTACTGCATCAAGGTAGGCGTTAACAGAACCGTAAAGATCCACTGACATCATCTTTGAACTTTGCATAAAATGTCACAAGATATATATCTTGTATCATTCAACTATGTTCGTTTTTGCAAACAAAATGATAAATTAATGAAAATTCCTTTCAAAGTGAGTTTAAAATTAAAAACCGTGTTTCTTCACGGGACGTCTGACTGCACGCGAATGCAACATCTGTGACGTAGGAGAAAGAACTTTCAGTCTGCGTCCGCTAGGATAACATAACGTATTCTCTGCCAGATCGCCTTTTTTTTAATAACTTGAAAAATGCAGGTACCATACGTTGTGTCACATTTGGGTGTTCTAATATCATCAGTGAACAAGTGAGCCTTTTCACTTTCCCAAAAGATGAAATACTTTGTCAAGAATGGAATAAATAAAGCTGCCCCCCCCCTCGGAGATCCCTCGCTTCCTGAAAAGGTAAGACTAAAAAAAATATGGGTGCGGACCTAAATTAGAACCGGCTGTTTCTGCTCATCTAACTTTCTGCTTCCCAAACTGAAGACAAATCGCTCAAATCTTAACTTAGATTGATAATTTTGTTGTTTTATTTCTTGTCCGCCATGAATATTTAAAAAAGGGGCGTTCTAAAGACGTCCTCCTTCCAATGTCACAGATGTTGCATTTGCGTGTAGTCGGATGTCCCGTGAAGAAACCCGGTTTTTAATTTTAAACTCACTTTGAAAGGAATTTTCATTAATTTATCCTTTTGTTACAAAAACGAACATAGTTGAATGTTACAAGATATATATCTTGTAACATTTTATGCAAAGTAGAAAGATGATGTCACATACACTTTAAAGGTCCGCTGACATCATCTATGAACTTTGCATAAAATATTACAAGATATATATCTTGTAACATTCAACCATGTTCGTTTTTGCAAACAAAATGATAAATTAATGAAAATTACTTTCAAAGTGAGTTTAAAATTAAAAACCATGTTTCTTCACGGGACATCCATTCTGACTACACGCGAATGCAACATTTGTGACATAGGAGAAAGACCGTCTTTAGAACGCCCCTTTTACATATTCATGGCGGACAAGAAATAAAACGACTAATTTAGTGATCTAAGTGAAGATTTGAGTGATTTGTCTTCAGTTTGGGAAGCAGGAAGTTAGATGAGCAGAAACAGCAGGTTCTAATTTAGGTCTGCACCCGTATTTAATTGAGTCTTACCTTTTCAGGAAGCGAGGGATCTCCGAGGGGGGGGCAGCTTTATTTATTCCACACTTGACAAAGGTTTACATATTTTGGGAAAGTGAAAAGGCTCACTTGTTCACTGATGATATTAGAACACCCAAATGCGACACAACATACCGGCATTTTTCGTTATACAAAAAAAAGGTGAGCTGGCAGAGAATACAATATGTTATCCTAGCGGACGCAGACTGAAGGTTCTTTCTCCTACGTCACAGATGTTGCATTCGCGTGTAGTCGGATGTCCCGTGAAGAAACAAGGTTTTTAATTTTAAACTCACTTTGAAAGGAATTATTTATCATTTTGTTTGCAAAAACGAACATAGTTGAATGATACAAGATATATATCTTGTATCATTTTATGCAAAGTTCAAAGATGTCAGTGGATCTTTAAACGTGTATAGTGCATGAATTGAACAGTCGTTTCGTTAGTTACGTTAGATGTACCCAAGGAGCAGGACAAATGAGTCAGCTAGATTTGTGGGACCACTCGCAATCATTTCGTCCTCCACGACAATAAAATGCTCTCAGGGCTGAACATGGCTGCATCAGTAGTGTCATCTGTGACGACTGTCAGAAGAGCCACCGGAGTGTCAGTGAGGTCTGGACCATCTGCTGCCTACAAAACACAAATACAAGAATGAGTTCATTCCTTCAAGTTTACTATACTAATTATGCTAATGATGTCTAGACATTACTGTCACTTAGCACCTAGGACTTAGACTGCAACTTAGCTACATGTTTAAACCATTGTCTTTGCTTATATCTTATGTTTGTTTCACACTTATCTTTCACATCCCTCAAATAACTGTTGCAGACTAGATTTTGGGAAATTAGGTGTTTTGACAAAGAAATTATTGTTATTTGTATCGTTGCACATAAGTTCTGCAGCGTGTAGGAAGAGAAGTTGGATTATTTTGTTATGTTTACTTCTAAAACAAATTGAAGCT
Organism: Garcialebias charrua; assembly: GCA_038048925.1. Taxonomy (NCBI): domain Eukaryota; kingdom Metazoa; phylum Chordata; class Actinopteri; order Cyprinodontiformes; family Rivulidae; genus Garcialebias; species Garcialebias charrua. The sequence goes on from JBBPBX010001377.1 coordinate 85,809, forward strand.
ACATATCCGCTGTAAACAGAGTCAAACATTATTTTCATTGATCTCCTTTTATCTATCAGTACTTAAAATACCCTAATCTACTTTAATACCTAAAGCTACATTTTCAGTGAATTTAAGACTTTTTAAGAAATTAACATTTTCAAAGAAAATCTAAGACTTTAAGGACCCGTGGGAACCCTGGAGTTTGTTAAATTGACTTTGAGTTGAGCTCCTGCCTGACGACTAGTAAAAAGCCACCATCAACGTAGCTCCGTTACTGTGATTCACCATGGCAACAGGGGAAAAACAGGAAGCAAACATTTTCTGGAGGGATAACACATCAACTCAGAGTTCAGAGTGTAGTTAAAGTTTTTGTTTTTCATCAGACCAGTGCTGTTTGTTGGTACCTTCACATTTGGATTACTTCCAGCAAATGGCAGGAAGTCTGCCAGCTGATTTTTGCTTGGTTAAAATCAGCTGGCAGACACGTCAGTTACACCACGTGACTTCTGATGAAGATTGCAGCAAGTAATTGAAAAAAGTCAAGGTTTGTTGAACCTCCTTTATGGAATAGTCCTCTGGAATGGATAGCACAGTATTACTTACATTACAGGTCATGAAGAACTTGGAGGCATCTTCACGCAGGTATACAGGAAGTGCATGAAGGATGAGGGCCCGTCTCATATTTACATCATGTTGTTCCTATGGACCAAAAATATCCATGACAATAGTATTGTATACACAAATACAAACCTTTATCATCCAAATTAATAACTTTGTATTGCAAATACTTTAATAACTCCCAAAGGAAAAAACTTAAAATTGTAAATCAAATTTTATGAAAACAGTTTTTATTAGGACTTCCTAAAATTGAAGCTGATTTGAATATGTGTTCATGGCATAATCCCCTAACCTCGGGGCACAGTTCAGGCACTTTAAAGTATGGCTGCTGTTTTACAATTGTTTCTGAATCATGCAAAGTTCAATATTCACCTGAAGGTCATACACCCTCATGAGCTTGGTTAGCTCCTCCGCTATCTTGCCCGTCATGGTGGCCTTGTCTCTGAATAAGGTTATGAGTTTCGGCGTGTATCTGTCCAGCTCCTTGTAGAATTGATTGCGCAGGTTAACATTGTTGATTCGGTGGAACTCTGCAAACACCTGTACATGGACACAATTACACAAATGTACAAAGAGGAATTATGAACAGAAATGTGAAGATATTTTAAGAAGTTTTCTGTTGGCAGATAGCAAAACAAAGTGCATTTGTATTAGGGATGTGTCAGAACCAAGTTAGAAATGGAAAGTTAAATGTCATTCTTTAAAACAGACTGTACAACATTTTATTTTTTTACCTGTGAATCCATAAGTAGGGCTGGCCATCTGTCCAAGCCGTCTCTCACCTTTTGTACCCCGATATCTGTACACAAGATGTGCAGAAAGATGATTTATTCATTTTCAAAAACATTTCTTAAATAATACATAATGCTAAATAGCAGGATTTAAATATACCAATTATAAACTAAATTACACTAATTATAGTAGAAATGGAAATGTTACAAAAATGAGCAAGTTATTTATTAACAAGCAAAGCATCAAAATTGTGGGCTTTTAGAATTTCCAATTCGGTTATTGATGGTTTTTGTTGTTAACAAAGTATTAAGAAAGAGTCCAAGTGATCAAAGTTTTTTTCCTGTGGACCCCACATTTGAAAATAACACATAAAATAAAACCAAATTCAATGGAAGTATTTCTAAATATATCCTACCTTAACGGTTTAGAGATGATCTCACAACCACACACTTGAACCTACGAAGAAATAAAAAACACAGGCTCGGTCAGCATCATGACACATTACTGTATGTTGTTCAGCATTTTTCGTTTCACGCTAGTACACACACCCACACGAGATGCATGCTAGGTTGCTAATGCTAAGCGTGCTGCAAGATAATAGCGCCGTGCTGAAATGCGCCCAGGAAATTTAGTTCCGCTGTGCACATATTCTCCCGTTAAAAACATTTAATAAGTGAAAAAATAACAGAAACAGTACGCAGGTGGACCGAACCGGCGAACAGCGGGAAAATCCGACAGAAACGTAAAGCAGGGATAACGTTACACTTCAAATGCTTCACGGGCCTGCACGGGCCTCTTGTCCCGAGCAAACGTGCATTATGGGAAATGTAGTTCATCCAGAAAAGCCGCGAACCGTAGTTGAAGTAACATATCGTATTTGTCACATTAAACGACTTCTGAAGTTATAGCATTCACTGTGCACATTATACAAATGTATCCCCAGCTCATAATTTAAGACTAGTTATCGAAATTCAGTTTAAAAAAATAAAATAACGTTGTCTTACTTACCAAATCAGGGCTGATGATAAGACGCCGCTTATGAAAATGAGGACAATAAGACTGAGAAAAACTGAGGTGGTGGTGGTTTGAAGCGGGGGTGGGGGGGAAATGTGCCTTGCAAACAAATAAAAACAAATTAAACCGTAGTTCACATCCACAGGCTGGCAAAAAAATTCTCCGCATCGAGGCAAATTCAAGATGGCTGACTCATCTCACCGAGAGATAAGCCCCACCCACCAGAACGTGACGACGTTGCTAACGTCACACTGGTTTCTAAAACTTTTGAGCGTTCCAAACAAATTAACTCTGAAATATTGAGCCATCTTCAATTAAAGTGGCATAAATCTCAACTGAGCTAAAAACTTTATAGTTCGGTCAACTCCTTAACGACATTTGACTGTTGTGAACTTATTAGTTATGAGCTAGTACAACTGTTTGGTAATACAGTGTACTAGAGTACATTTTTGTCTGTTTATTTGTACTTTTACTTAAGCTGGTGAAGATTCTCAGTCGTCCAGGACATGATAAAATCAAAAAAGGCGTTCAATACAAGATCAACTGGACTTTATTTGTTGCAGAAAACGTTTCACCCTTTATCCAAAAGGCTTTTTCAATTGAAAAAGCCTTTTGGATAAAGGGTGAAACGTTTTCTGCAACAAATAAAGTCCAGTTGATCTTGTTTTGAACGCCTTTTTTGATTTTACTTTTACTTAAGTACAGTGTTTGAGTACTTTCTCTACCACTGGGGTGTAGGATGCTTGACAGAAGAGCGGCATGCTCTGTTAACACAAGGAGAGCTGTTGGTCATTGTTGCTCACTAAAAGAGTTACTGAATTGTTTTATTTATGTACGCAAACATAGATGTTTAACAACCCATTAAAATACAACAGAATGCAGGAAATGGTGAAATGGCATCTACTTTATTCAACATTTTATAACCCATAACCCCCCACGCACTATTTGCATTTTGGCATTGTTTGGTTTATAAATTAACACCTGTGTGGCACTGGTGAGGTACATAACATGTAAAACTACATAATAAATGAGGAGATGAGCACTATGCTTAATAACAGAAACTAATACAACCAAAGACAGAAAAAAAATTCTGGTGCAGTGGATAAATTAAACAGGTAATATCTTTTTTCACTGTGAATTTAAAACACATCACCTTCTGTCAGGTGTAATGGCCACCTTTGACAGCTGAAGAGTAGTTGCTCTATTTCTCTTTTTCTTTCTTTGCTCCAACAAGCTAAACTCACCCTGTAGCTCTCTGCTCTGAAAACAGAAAGTTGAAAACAATATCAGTCTTCTTTAGTGAACAGTTTTTGCAGCACAGAGACATATGTTCCACGGGAGCAGCCACTATCTGATTTGAAACGTTTGTGTTCATTTTTTTTTCTCTTTCAAATATTAAAAAAGCCTTTTTTGGTCCATCTTCAGTATTGTGGCCCATCAGGTTATTCAGTGTGATTCTGGGAGCCCTGTTATCAGCCTTGCACACCATTATCAGACATAACTAATTCAGCACATGGCCAAAGACTTTAAATGTGTAGTTAAATATTTATTACACTAGACTTATCTAGATCACACTAGCCACCCACCTTGCACAAGTAATTTTTAGACAGCATTTATGCAAGAAGCTGGTGAAGATTCTCAGTCATCCAGGACATGATAAAATCAAATAAAGGTGTTCAATAAGAAACAACTGGACTTTATTATATTCTGCTACGAATAAAGTCCAGTTGTTTCTTAATTAATTTTTTTTATTTTATTTATGCAAGAAGTGGCAGGAAGCTGGCTGACTTCACCTATAGACAAACAACTCATCTTGGAGATAAACCCCTGGACAGTTTTTTTCATGGGTTGTTAAATGTTTTTGAATCTCAAACAAATCATTACATTAACTTAAAGACAGAGTTTGGTCATTTTTCAGTTAAACCCTGATGCAAGCTCAATAATCCAGGTAGAAAAATCTAAAAAAGCTAAGTCTGGTCCTCTGGACATTCAAAAAAACAAAACAAAACAAAAAAGAAGAAACGTTTCGTCTTCCGTCTGAAAGACTTCCTCAGTCTGAGATTCTGTATTCAGCTCAGTCTTATGCCACGTCCTGACCAAACGCGTTTTCAACTGCAGGAGCGTCCAGTTTACATGCAAAGTCAATGGGGGACGCACCTCCAGCCACGTCTTGGCATCAGGCGTCATGTCACGTGCGTGTTGAGCGTGCTGGAAAAGCGTTTTCCGTGCAGGTGAACCCGCTTCAGCCTCCAAGCACGCGTTGATCATTGCTGAACGTTTTCGCCGTTCAAACGTTCAAACGCCGTTCAACTGGTTGACCGGTAAGCTCCCCCCCCCGCCGCCGCAACGCAGCCGCAATTTCACGTCAGGACACCACTGGGTCCAGTGCGTCCACTTGCGTGCGTGACGAGCCTTTTTGCCGTTGAAAAGCTGTTTGGTCGGGACGTGCCATTATAAATAGCACCCTCTCACCATCAACCAGTTTGCTGACGACAGCAAAAACCAGCTGCCCACATGATCAAGGAGGACTGTTATGCACTCTGGGGTTTTTAGATGTTTAAACATCCTTGTTTTTATTTATCTTGGCTGCAACCTGCTGCAGCCTGCTGGCTCAATGAAGAACTCACCTTTTTTTTACTCAGCCTGCTTCAATCAGGCTTGATTAGGCAGAGCTGCTGTTCACCTGCAGGCCCTGCCTATAAATCTTACATGCTATGAAGGAAACATGAGGGAGATAGTATATTGTGTCTTTAAACACATATAGTGCCACCCAGATGTAACTAAAGGATTTTAACAGGGGTCAGTATTAAGCTGACCTCTTTATCCTTAATTAATTTACTTATTCAGATTGAATAGTAATTTCACGGATTCTTTTCTTTTTCAGTTTACCCAATATATCTGTGATCTTTATGATGGATAAATACACAAAGCCATTAAGTGACAAAGACGTTAACTTAGTTTGATATGTCAAAGAGACACTATCATTTATTTAAAATGAATCAACTAAATTAACACCATTACACTTGATTGACATGATTTCACTTTCTTTCAATTTAAAACGTCAGCACACTTAAATTCAACACAACAGACATAAATATTGGATGTTAACATATTTAGTCTGTGGGCTCTTCAGCTTAAAATAGTTTCCAGCTTAGATTGAGAGGGAAAAGGAATAGGAGGAAAGATTTAAGAAGAATTGGGAGCATGAGACCAAAGTGACACTTCTCATCCGACTTCTGCTAAAATCCAGGTACGTTTTGTAAACAGCTCTTTACCTTTCGACGACAGCCCGGTAAGAGGGAAGACCTTGTAGCTTTTCAGATGCACGGGTCCTTGTGGGAACCAGTACAGTACCTTCGAGCAGGGTATTCGTTTACGTTTTCAACGTCTCCTGGTTTCGCGTTGGTCATCAGAAAATATGTCAGCTCCTGGCCTCTGACTTCAAGATAAACTTATTCCAGGGAGGAATAATCAAAGTTTTTGAGCTTACGCTCGTTCGAAATGGACCCATAACAACATGTTATCAGTCCCAGCTGGATGACGAGTCCTTAGCGCGTGACTGGTGGTCATTCAGCTCTTTGGGACGTCTTCATGTCTTTGAAGCTCCCAGAAACTCTGAAGCGTTCCCGCACAGTTAGAACTTAAAAAGCAGGAACAAAGAGAGGAGTTCACTTGCCTTATCAGACCCAAGGTTACAGCCAGAGCAGAGGGAGATTTGTTTAGGAAAAGACAGAGAAGCTGGAGCCTTGTTCATGAAAAACAACGGATTAAACTGTCTTCTTATTTCTAAACAAAACAGTCGGGTCTCTGTGACCCGAGATTTCACCTTTAACACAGCAGTGAACACAGTAATACTCTTACAGAATAACACAGCTTAAAAGCACACATCATGAAAATGACAAAAGTTATTCTTTTGATCACATCAGCCTAAAATCAAAGATAGAAATAGTCTCTTTTTGGTGACTATGTTATCAGATTATAGCTAAATGAATGATTTTGTAGTAAATGTCTTGCTTTACTGAGAGGTCAGTAAAGGTCATCACTGGACAGTTCAAAAGTACACAGGTGTCTTAAAAGTGGACAAGGTCATGCCCACTACATCTCCCCCCTTTTGGAAGTCGTCGCCAGTCCCTGGGGATGAGGTCCAACACGAAAGGAAACCTTGAACTGTCTTTGATCTTGAAGCAATCCAGTAAGTGGAAAAGAAAAATCAAAAATTATAATCCCATAAAGTTTTTGGAAATTTCATACTGTTCGGAGGTAATCCCATTGCGAAAAGCTTTTAATCCTTTGGAAAACAAAGTCAGTTAACTCTTGGAAAACAAAGTCTGTGATCCCTTGGAAAGCAAAGTCTTATAATCCACAGCGGTAATTCCACAACGATTAGTTTTGTTGATTGATCAGCAACAATTGTTTTCATAATCAGCATGTAGAGGGGATCCCTCGATTGACGCAGAGGAGGCGACCCTTGGATGAAGGTTGAAGACCAAGCGTTGGAGCTGCAGGTCCCCACATCGAAGGTTGTTGGCTGGTTGGTTTCCAGTCAGTGCCACTCTGGTTCTATGTGTCATGCAATTATGTGGTTTTTTAGGTGGGCTTATGAATAGGATTTTACATTAGGCCTTACCTATATGCACCTGGTATGTAAGCTATCATGGTTTAGATCAGCTACACTTACCAATTAAGGGGTGGATCAATTCTGTAAAATTAGATATAGGGATTTGTACCTATAAAATTTTGGAGGGCTTCTGTAACGAAGGCCTCTAATTCCAAACTATTCCTCCATTCATTACTTAGTTTAGGTTGAACTAAAATAAAAAATGAAATATAGTTTGATCTAAATGTCTGTTGTCTTTTAGACGATCGACGTAGGATTTGGTATTCCTAATAAATTTTGAAGTCTATGGCGAGACTCATCAAAATGAATAGATAATCTAGAATAGAAACGATCGAATCGGTTCAATTTAGAAATTGTGAGACCAGTGTAGTTTATGGTACCTTGAGTAGCTTTAAACTACATTGACTCTTCGACGATTGAGATTTAACAAAACGAACTGCATGTTGGCATAGTTAAATCCATATCATTCATTAACCAATGTTAATACAAAACCTTTTTGGCTGGGAGTGTTCAGAACCAAACAATATCTCAACTAATGACAACAGTAATGACTAAACAACAAGGAAACAACGTTTCACTGCTTCGACACACTCTTGTCGTCAGATTCCAAAGTGCAACACACAAGAAAACAGGTCTCAACTTTATGACTGAGGTCAAATTAAATCTCGTGGATTTAAACGGTTGTTAAGGTTAGTTTTTTGTTGTGGGTTTTAGGCTTAGCGTTTCTAAGTTCAAATTGGACAATGCGACTTATAGGGTGGAGAATACGGTAGTTTAAACCTGATTAGTTTATTTACTAACTTGTGTTTGTACGACCTTATTATCCCATGAAGTCGGTGAGTTTGTGAGATCTTTGTCTTTTGTGGAGTCATTGAACGCCTTGTAAGGTTTGATCTGATTTCGATGTACCCATTTAGCAATTGGCTCTTTGCGGCCTTTGCTGATTTTGATTTCGTAGACGACTGAGGACACTTTGTCTGTTATCAGATGAGGTCCAGTCCACCTGGGCATTAGTTTGCGGGCGAGAGTTCCGGTCCCGGACTCTCCTTTCCTGGTTGCTGGGGCGAACGTATGTTACATGCCCCAGGCATGTAATTTATTTTAGTAAGGAACAAAATTGTTTAGGTTTTTTGAAGTTTTTGTTTAAAGATTTTGAGCAGAGGCATGAGCTCTTTAGAGGTTGAGCATGAGCTGTTTAGAGGCTGTAGGAGCCTAATTGATTGCAGCTGGTGCTCATTAGCTGTAGGTAGAGGTAGTTGCTCTCTCTCTCTCCCTTTATTAGGTCCAAGCCACACAGCAGAGGTGTGGTTCAGGTTCCAAGTGAGGGTTCAAGCTCCAAGTGAGAGTGGCAGCAGGAGGAGATCCATGCTGCATGAGGATCTGAGGTTCCAGCAGCCCCAGAACCAGACACTGATGAATGAGCAGCTGATCCAAGCAGCTGCAGCAGTCTGGCATGAAGGAGCATCAGGCCTGATGAAGGAACAGCAGACCTGATGATGAAGCAGCAGCAGCAGCAAAAGCAGCAGCAGTGTGAAGAGGAGCCATGAAGCCATAGGAGGCTGTTTGATGATGTGGTTGAAACCACATGAGGAGGCCGTTTGACGAGCCGTTTGGAGCCATTTGAGGTGGCCATTTGAAGTTGTGGTTTAACCCACTTGAGGAGGCTGTTTGAGCCGTATGAAGAGGAAGCCAAAACCTTCCGTTGTGAAGACCTGCTGCTGCATGTGTTTTGAGAGGAGGAAGCTGAAGTGTGACCTGCTGCATGTGTGAAGAAGAGGAAGTTGAAACCTTCCATTGTGACCTGCTGCTGTGTGTTAAGAAGAGGAAGCTGAATCCCTCTGATGTGGAGACCTGCGGTCGTGAGGAGCTGGGTGATGAAAACCAAGAGCCGTGAGTGTCCTGCTGGACTTTGAGCTTTTTTGTATTAAAGAAGCTGGTTTTTGAGAAGTGCCACTTTTTCCTTTAATCACCTTTTTTTTAGGACACAGACTCAGAGAGCCTAAAATAAACTATTTTTTTATTAAACATCCTTTCTGTGTCGTGTCCTTGTGTGCTACGTGCCTTCGGGTCGTAACATATAATGGGCCCTCGTCCAGGATTGGACTAATTGACTAATGAGCTATATTTTTTTTTTCTTTCTCCCCTTAATTTTTGGAAAATTATAATGGGAGCTCGTCTCATGTGCTGTTTTTGGAGCTGTTTTTTTGCATTTTTGAGCTGACTTTGTGGTGCGAATTGTGTGTTCGTTGTCAGCTGGCTCTTTTTGAAACGTTCAGGGGTTGCTCGGACGTTAAAGTAGTCTAAGTGTAGGTATTTCTGGTGGTGAGCTGTTTAACACAGTTTTTTTTCTGAAACAATGGGGTTCGATGCGGAGATTCGTTTAAAGGAATTGGAGTTAAAAATACGTCGAATGGAATTCGATGCCAGAAAAGCTAAGGCTGAAGCAGTCGTGAGGAAAGCAGAGTTGGAGCAACAAACTGCTCTGAGAGAGATGGAGATTAAATTTAAGCAACGAAAATTAGAACTGCAAAATAAGAATTATCAGAGAGAGTTAGAGCTAGGTGTTGAACATGTCCCGTTGTGTGAGGTGAGGATTCGCCCACTGTGGAGTTCTGGAGAAGCTGAGTTGGGACTTTGCTCTAGTATTTTTGTTGCTGAGAACCGTGAACCTAAACTCGAGAACCCTAAACTTGTAAAGCCTGAACTAAAGAAAAGTGAAAAACTTGAGCAAACAAAAAAACTTGAGAATGACTTAACTGTGGATTTGGATTTGGTCACTCCAGAGGTGTCACCACTAGTGCACATGCAATGCAAAACTGATGATGATGATGACATTGATCTGAGTGACTGTTTTTTGTTTTCCTCTGAATCAGGAGACGTCCTAGAGAACACTGTAGCAGAGGAGCCGAGCCTGACTGTCCATCCTGCTCCTCTGTGTACTTTTTCATCCTGTTCACAGGAGGTTGTGAGTGTGATGCTGGACGTTGTGGAACCTTTAGCTGAATCAGCAGCACGGAGTGATAGTTTGCTGTCTGTGGGTGATGACCTGATGGAACAGTTTGAATTTGTAGACAGTGATTGTGTTAACTCTCAATGCTTTGTCTGCAGGGTGCCTGATGACAGTATTGGTGCAGCTACAATGATGTTACTGTCAAGTGATGGAACTGATAACACAGAGGCGGACAATTTCCCTCTGGTTGTTGGAAAAAACCCTGATCTTCAGTCTGACATCACTAAACTGAATGTTGGTGAGTGTGCAGCTAAAAGGAGGCCTTGTGATGTACAACCTGACCGGCGACGCCTTTTTGGGTTTCAGGTATTCTGAAGGCAACTGTTAGTTGTGTGTGATGTGTGTTTTTTTTTTTTTGCTTGTTGTTAGTGTTGAGTATAGATGAGATTTTTTTTGGTTTCATTTACATGGGTGATGAGCATGGTGGTGTATGGCTGCATCTCCCATGTAAATTCTTATGTGGGGGGGTGTTACATGCCCCAGGCATGTAATTTATTTTAGTAAGGAACAAAATTGTTTAAAGGTTTTTTGAAGTTTTTGTTTAAAGATTTTGAGCAGAGGCATGAGCTCTTTAGAGGTTGAGCATGAGCTGTTTAGAGGCTGTAGGAGCCTAATTGATTGCAGCTGGTGCTCATTAGCTGTAGGTAGAGGTAGTTGCTCTCTCTCTCTCCCTTTATTAGGTCCAAGCCACACAGCAGAGGTGTGGTTCAGGTTCCAAGTGAGGGTTCAAGCTCCAAGTGAGAGTGGCAGCAGGAGGAGATCCATGCTGCATGAGGATCTGAGGTTCCAGCAGCCCCAGAACCAGACGCTGATGAATGAGCAGCTGATCCAAGCAGCTGCAGCAGTCTGGCATGAAGGAGCATCAGGCCTGATGAAGGAACAGCAGACCTGATGATGAAGCAGCAGCAGCAGCAAAAGCAGCAGCAGTGTGAAGAGGAGCCATGAAGCCATAGGAGGCTGTTTGATGATGTGGTTGAAACCACATGAGGAGGCCGTTTGACGAGCCGTTTGGAGCCATTTGAGGTGGCCATTTGAAGTTGTGGTTTAACCCACTTGAGGAGGCTGTTTGAGCCGTATGAAGAGGAAGCCAAAACCTTCCGTTGTGAAGACCTGCTGCTGCATGTGTTTTGAGAGGAGGAAGCTGAAGTGTGACCTGCTGCATGTGTGAAGAAGAGGAAGTTGAAACCTTCCATTGTGACCTGCTGCTGTGTGTTAAGAAGAGGAAGCTGAATCCCTCTGATGTGGAGACCTGCGGTCGTGAGGAGCTGGGTGATGAAAACCAAGAGCCGTGAGTGTCCTGCTGGACTTTGAGCTTTTTTGTATTAAAGAAGCTGGTTTTTGAGAAGTGCCACTTTTTCCTTTAATCACCTTTTTTTTAGGACACAGACTCAGAGAGCCTAAAATAAACTATTTTTTTATTAAACATCCTTTCTGTGTCGTGTCCTTGTGTGCTACGTGCCTTCGGGTCGTAACAACGTATAGTACCAGACTCTGTCTCCCACTTGGAGTTCATTGTGAGAGGCCTTCTGGTCATAGTACGCCTTACGTCCTTCAGCGGATCTTTCCAGGTTTTTCTGGGTGAAAGCAAAAGTGTTTCTGAGGTGTACATTCAAATCTTTGTCTTTGGCATGGCCTAACATCACCCCCCTTTGGTCATGGGGGACCACGAACACAGGTGAGGACGTCCGTCCATGGGCACAAGTTAGGATGCCACCGTTTAGTTTAAGCTGTTCGCGCAGCTGAGAGAAGACGGTACACAGGAATCGTTTAGGTTTTGGCCAACGTATCTTCTTACGTTTACCTCTTTCCGTGTAATTCAGGTGTGTCACAACCGTCGGCGCAGTCGCAGGTGTGTCTGATTGTACAGACTGCGACGGGTCACTGTCGTTGTGTATGTCTTCCCACCTCTCGACTGAAGAGGGGCTCTTTGAGTCTGTAAAAACTATGTCATTTCTGATTAGTTCTAGACACAAATGTTCTTGAACCAAGGTTTCATCGAAAGCTTGGCTGATAGCCGAATTACCTGTCCCAGAGGACAGTACAGCAACCTCGGTGTGGGGTCCTTGGATCTCCACACCTTTCTCTACCTGTGGTAGGTAATGTGAGTTTGCCCCCTTCTTGTCTGATGAGGGGTCCTCGTAATCTGCAACAATGATGTCCAAGTGACTGTCAGCGTTTGGTTGACTGTCATTTTCTGGACTCAGATGCCCTTGAACCAAGGTTTCATTGAAAGCTTGGTTGATTGCCGAATTACCTGTCTCAGAGGACAGTACAGCGTCTTCGGTGTGGGATCCTTGGATCTCAACACCTTTCACTACCTGTGGTAGGCAGTGGTCAGGGAGTGCTGAATGTGTCAGCTCACAGAGGAGGTTCTCTTGTTGGGCCAGAGTTTGGTCCAACTTTTGGGTCTCTTCTGTCTCACCTGTAGTTGAAGGTTCACTTACCGGGCTCTCGTCCTCGGATGAGGAGTCCCTTGTGTCCTCAGCGGTACCTGCGGTTAGGCAGTCTGTATCACAACTAGGAGGCACTATTATTGGCAGGGGTTTTCTCACTGTGCTCCACATTTTCCGTTGACCATAATCTATAATCGCGTTGAAGCGGTTTATAAAATCTTGGCCAACCAAAAATGGGAATGAGTCAAGTTTAGACACAAACACCGGGTGGCGTAGTGTCATTTCGCCAATCTGCATGTGAACCATAGCTATAGCTGTCAGGGTTGTTCTCGTCTCTGCGAGACCCTGTAGCTCAATAGCACATTTCTCAAAGGGTATTTGCCTGTCAACACCGTTAGCGGCGGTCCTCAGCTCCTCGAACAGCTTGGCCGACATAATAGTTATATCAGAACTACCGTCCAGGAGGGCTTCACGCTCAAGGACACCTTCCAGTGTGGTAGGCAGGTAAGCTTTCTTAGCCACCCCCCTTTGTATAAAGTTACACAGAAACCTCACAGGTCTTGGCCCACGTTTCTTGTCACGTGTGACTCTGTCTGTGTAATCTTGTTCACTGTCAGCATCTTGTTGGCTGACAGCATCATGACCTTCAGGATGTTGTAGACTATCAGCAGTTTGTTTGCTGTCTTCGTCATCAACTGTGTGCTCTGAGTTGTCAAAGACAAGGTCACTCATTGTCCCAGTATGGTCATCCTCTGTATCATTCAAGATTTCAAACAACCAACTTACATCCACCACCTCATCAGAGCTTGGAGGTTTGATGCCTTTGTTCTGGAACGTATGCGACCTTTTGCATGTCTCGGAATGTGTCATCCGAGGTGCAGGTCCACGTCTCAGGGGTCCCTTCCGGGCCCACCCTGGTCTTGGGCGTCCTGTAGAGCTAACACCCACCTTTAGTTGTTTTTTAGTTTGAAAATCTTGTTTAATCTCGCCTTTTTTAGGACTGGAATCCAGCTCCAGCGAGTGGGATTTGACCGCTTCACCTGGGGACACCTGTAAGGGTGTTTTGATTAGCATGTCAGCTTCAAATGCATTCACAGCATACTGTGTTATTTCTTCCATGGTTTGCTTATTTGGAATAACCATGGTGAGCAGCTGAAGTCTTATCTCAAAGACGAGATGGAAGAAGAAAGACCACTTAAAGTCTTCATCTTCTTCCATGCCTGGTGTATATTTGTCACCAAAATGGGCTTCAAGAAGCCTGTCGTAAAACGTCAAAGGATGTTCACCTGCTTCTTGCCACACGTACCTGTCAACTGAGCAGTCACCACCTCGGCTCGTTCTAAGCCATTGTGGGGCCCTCTCACTTGTTTCACCCTGTTTAACGTCCATTATTGTATTGATTTTTTTGTGAAAAATCAAATAAGATTGTTCTCATGTTAGTGTTTGCAAATAAATATTCACTTTTAATGTAGCACTGAGTCAAATAAACTAATCAGCTGAGGTTTACGCGTTTCACTGTGTAATAAGTATTCATAGGTACCTTTTTTCAGGTTTTTACCCTCAATGAACTTTGTCAAAGTTAAATGCACTCTTGCAGTGTTAACTTTAAAATAGAACTTACGTTCAAACAACAGTTACTAACTAACCCAAGCAGCCTGATTTCCGTTTTTTCTTACTCAAACGCTTATAAAAGAGGGCTGACTTAAATGCAATGACTTCACTAAAATGTGACAGGATGCTGCTTGAGCATGCCTTTAAAAAGATGTCTTGCAGTCTCAGTGAAACTGATTTTGTACTGCATTTGACAGTTATCAGGAGTGAAAAAGGACGTTCTGTTCGTTATTTTAAACAATTTTTTATTTAAAATAAACGAGTGTTCGTGCGCTCAGCATAACAGTACAGTAATGATTGTGCACAGAAAAACGTTAAAAATGCCAATTTTAACTAAAAGTGTACAGATGTACAACAATTCTGTTTAAAATTCAGAGATGTGAAGAGCTTAATGTGGAAATGCTCTGTTCTCCATCATTTTTTTTTTTTAATTTAATTTGAAAATCAAATAAAAATGCTTTTTTGAGTGTTATTTTAAATCTCTTCAGTATTTAAAATGAACATAAATTGTTTGTCTGTACCTCTGTTATTCTAAAATTTGTATTTAGGATAAGCAGGAGTTTTTGTTTGCGTACAGAACAATTTTAAAAGCTGGTAATTCACCATAAAAATGCTGACTTTTTTATGATGTCTTTGAGAAAACTCATCTGTCAACGTCTTTTAACCAACAGGGGGCAGCATCGAGACTTAATGTTATCACGAAGAGACTGATTTTGTTTATTCAGTATTTAAACTAAAAACAACCTTTTCAGAATTAGTTTCTAGTGTGTCAGTGATAAACGCTCGAACCACGTTCTCGTCAGAGGCAAATCTTTGTTGTTAGACAGTTTAGATGGCTTCAGCTGAGTTTTTAAGCTTCTAGTGAAACCACTTTTCACCGTGTGTGTGTGAACTGCGCCTGCTTGTCACTCAAAGTGCATCAGGAAATGACGACAAGAATGGGCGGGCCAACGCAGCGTGCGTAGCGCGTCACCAGCTTCGTACGTGAGCGAGGCGGAGCTCGCTACAAGATACGTGACGTCAACAAATCAATCACAGCGTTTGCAGTGTATCACTCATGCATTCATGGTGAATGTAGTTTTCTTACCTTCGACCAATGAAGTACCGGAAATGACGACAAAGTGGGTTGGTCGCAACGGCGTGCGTTCCCACTACAGCGAATCAGCGCTCGCTACGAGTGATTGACAGCTCACAGCTCTCGTTTCATCCAATCACAGCTCATAAACAAACGTGTACTAAGACACGTAGCTCTGTAACGTTACCCTAGCACAGCAGACCACAACTTTATGGACTCTTAAAACAACTCAAACGCTACAAATTAACTTTCCAAAATTCTGAAACATGCGGCGAACACACCTAGACAGGCCAACTTAGTTACGCTCAGTAACACAGCACTGCAGCTGTTGAACAAACACGGACTCTCTCGGAGCGCGTCAAGGTCGGTTCTGGTCCACTTTCAGTGGAGCAGAAACTCGGGTCTAAACAGAACCACTATCCGACTACGTTCTAACAGTAATATGCTTCAATGACCTGCTCTAACCTGTAAAATACCACAACAGCAATCTTGTAGATGTTAAATTAGCTTTCAGGCTTTTGACTCGGCGGTCAAACAAAGCTTTGTACAGGAGTCTGCGTGAACTGGACCGAACAGGACCAGAACCCCCACAGACCACGGCTGACAAAAACTTCACCTGAATGCTTCCAACAGCGTCTAACAGAGTTTAAACGATAATAATCTCACAGCTTCAAATGATAAAAACATGCAGAATCTGCCTGCTTTGAACACTTCCAGCCAAAATTATTATCCTCAGAGTTTAAAACTTGGATCCTCTTATGCAAACATGACGTTACAGTTCATGAGAGAACACAGATATATCAATAAACTTTCAGAAAACACGTAGGGCCACCAGATGAAGGAAACATGAGGGAGATAGTATATTGTGTCTTTAAACACATATAGTGCCACCCAGATGTAACTAAAGGATTTTAACAGGGGTCAGTATTAAGCTGACCTCTTTATCCTTAATTAATTTACTTATTCAGATTGAATAGTAATTTCACGGATTCTTTTCTTTTTCAGTTTACCCAATATATCTGTGATCTTTATGATGGATAAATACACAAAGCCATTAAGTGACAAAGACGTTAACTTAGTTTGATATGTCAAAGAGACACTATCATTTATTTAAAATGAATCAACTAAATTAACACCATTACACTTGATTGACATGATTTCACTTTCTTTCAATTTAAAACGTCAGTACACTTAAATTCAACACAACAGACATAAATATCGGATGTTAACACTAGGAATACTAGAATATTCAGATGAGTACTACACTTACCAGAGACTGTAAAATGACAGATTGATGGATTTGCATTCCATTAGGTTTGTTTGACCCCCTGGGGCTGAAGTCTTTTGTGTGCTCAAAACATCCCCCCAGTAGCCAAAACAAAACACCTCCCCCATATTCCAACAACAACATTCCTTCTGCAGGTTCAAAGTGCAGCTTTTTACAACACAGACCAAACTTTTGGAGATGTTGATGACTCTTTGCAAATGTCAACGCTAGAAACTTCAGTTTATTTTATAGATATACGTTTTATACTTTTTATACTACTATGCAAAAACTCAGGACAGTATTACACTTTTATTATTTCATTTTATGCTTATGTTCATTGGGTGTTTGGTGTTTTAGGGGTGTTTGGTGTTTCAGTGTTGGTGTAAATTTTCATACTTTTATACTATTATGAAAAAACTCAGGACAGTGTTACACTTTTTTACTATTTTATGCTTATGTTTATTAAATGTTTTAGTGTTTAGTGTTTAGATGGTTACTGTTGCACCGAGGGACTGAGAGAAACGCAATTTCGGTCCTGTGTATGTCCTGTACATATTGCAGTTCTGACAATAAAGTTGACTTTGACTGCCTCTAAGCGAGCAGGTCCCCGGTTCAAATCCTGGTCCGGGGGCCTTTCTGGGTGGAGTTTGCATGTTCTCTCCGTGCATGCGTGGGTTTTCTCCGGGTGCTCCGGTTTCCTCCCACAGTCCAAAAACATGCATGTTAGGCTGATTGTTAACTCTAAATTGACCCTAGGTGTGAGTGAGACAGGTCCCTCTTGTAAATGAGTCCCCGTGGCTCAACGAGTCCAGCCTGTATAAATAAAGGTTGAATGAATGAATGAACAAACTGATATGGAGAGAACACAAATTCTGTAAGAATAAAAATACTAAATATCACCTATTCCATGGTCAAGGCGGGATTGCATTGGTCACTTTTATCTGAAGGCGGCGGGATTGTACAGGTGGTCCCCGACTTACGAGGACATCGACTTACAGGCCTTCGGCCTGGAAACCCTGCTATGGACCGTGTCGGTTCATAAGTTTCTCCGCGGAGACACATGCGCTTTATGTGAACGGCGGTTTTGTCAGGAAGGCATCTTTGTCCTTCCTGGACGAAGGACAAATGGTAAATGGAGCTTATTTATATAGCGCTTTCCAGCCCCCTATGAGGGGCCCCAAAGCGCTTTACAATACCAACCATCCAACCATTCATACATATTCATACACCGGTAGCGGCAGACTGCCATGCAAGGCGCCATCCAGTCCTACCGGGAGAAACTCGGGGTTAAGTGTCTTGCCCAGGGACACAACGACACATGGTGTGGGGAAACGGGATTCGAACCTCCAACCTTCCGATCGGTGGACGAGTGCCATTACTACTATGCCACGGCCGCCTATCTGCCTATCTGCAAGCTACATGCTGAGTGAAATAAAATTGAATAAAGATTTTTCACTCCAGTTTTCATGTAAACATTCATACTTTTGAGTGTGGAAAAATTATTGTGTTCTACAACAAATACAGAGCTTTATCATTCAATGGGTCTCTGACTTTGTACAGTACTGTAATAGATTTAGTATTTTTATTCTTACAGAATTTGTGTTCTCTCCATATCAGTTTGTTCATTCATTCATTCAACCTTTATTTATACAGGCTGGACTCGTTGAGCCACGGGGACTCATTTACAAGAGGGACCTGTCTCACTCACACCTAGGGTCAATTTAGAGTTAACAATCAGCCTAACATGCATGTTTTTGGACTGTGGGAGGAAACCGGAGCACCCGGAGAAAACCCACGCATGCACGGAGAGAACATGCAAACTCCACCCAGAAAGGCCCCCGGACCAGGATTTGAACCGGGGACCTGCTCGCTTAGAGGCAGTCAAAGTCAAAGTCAACTTTATTGTCAGAACTACAATACAGGTAGTCCCCGATTTACGAGCGCTCTGATCTACGAGGTTCCGGACTTACGAGCTGGCGAA
>JBBPBX010001378.1:0-12760 GCA_038048925.1 Garcialebias charrua
ATTAGTTCTATACTAGAACTGGACCGTAGGCACTCTATATCACCCTCCCCCGAGCTATATAAAGAGAGACTATGTCTACAAATGCAATATAACCTTATCTCAACGCAGGATGTTGAACAATCCCTGCTCAGATCCCGAGGCTTCATATACGAACACGGTGAGAGGGCGGGCCGCCTTTTGGCCCACCAACTCAAAAGTCGGTCAGCGACACAGCTCATACCACAGATTCAAAAGTCCGCTACAGAGCAAACTGTTGATCCAGCTGAAATAAACCAAGTCTTTGAAAAATTTTATTCTGATTTATACTCCTCACAATTTCCAGAGGATAATTCAGACATGAAAGATTTTCTAGACGACTTGAATATCCCTGCTATAGATCTAGATAAGAAGAGGGATGTGGATAGGCCCCTCACTCTTACTGAAGTTATCAACTCTATTTCAGCATTGCAGAGTGGCAAGACCCCTGGACCAGACGGCTTTCCAATCGAATTCTATAAAAAAATTCATCCAAATTAGCACCTCTTTTACTTGAAATGTTTAACCACTCATTGGAGAATGGAAACTTGCCACAGACCCTTACAGAAGCTAATATTACACTTTTATTAAAACATGGTAAAAATCCGATGGACTACGCTTCCTACAGGCCTATATCACTCCTTAATGGAGACGTTAAAATCTTAGCTAAACTTCTGGCCTTGAGACTGGACGCGGTCATGACAGATATAATCTCCTCGGATCAAACTGGGTTCATGAGAGGTCGTCACTCTTTTTCTAATATACTGTACGTAGGCTTATTGGTGTTATTCATGCCCCTTCACTGGGAGAGACCCCTGAGGTTGTGGTTTCTCTCGATGCAGAGAAGGCATTCGACCGGGTCGAGTGGCCTTACTTATTTACAGTATTAGCTAGGTTTGGGTTTGGGCACAAATTTATATCATGGGTACAGCTGTTATACACATCACCCAAAGCAAGCATAATTACTAATAGAACGAGGTCTAGGCCCTTCTCTCTATCTAGAGGCACCCGGCAAGGTTGTCCTCTTAGCCCGCTTCTCTTCGTTCTAGCTATTGAACCACTTTCAATTATGCTTAAGACCTCAGCATTGCCTTAAGGGTATTTATAGAAAACAGCTTGAACATCGGCTGTCCCTATACGCAGATGACTTATTGCTCCACATCTCTGATCCGGTATCATCCATCTCCAGCATCGTGAGTTTACTAAACCGTTTTGGTAAATTTTCAGGATATAAGTTGAACTTCTTAAAGAGTGAATGTTTCACAATCAATAACTCTGCACTCCAAATTACAGAAACTGATTTGCCCTTTCCTCTCTCTAGAACAGGTTTCAAATACTTGGGAATCATCGTGACACGTTCTTTTCCTGATCTGTTTGAAAAAAAATTCACCCCTCTGTTCAATAATCTTAAACGCGATCTCCAGAAGTGGAGCGTCCTAAATTTATCGCTAGCTGGCAAAGTTGCATGTATTAAAATTAATATCTTGCCTAGATTTATGTATTTATTTCAAATTATTACGATCTTTCTCCCCAAATCATTTTTAAACTTATCGATAAACAGTTGTCCTCGTTCATCTGGAATAACAAACACCCCAGAATTAGTGGGCATTTCCTTAAGAGACAAAAGGAAGACGGGGGTTTGGCTCTACCTAACCTATTGTATTATTACTGGGCAGCAAACCTACAAAAAGTAGTCTGTTACAACAACCGGATGTTGGCTGGTGCCAATTAGAACTGAATACATGTAAGCCATCATCATTCCCTGCATTAGTTGCCTCAAAGCTTCCTCTCTCTCCTAAACAATATTCTACATGCCCAGTTGTAATCTCTACACTAAAAATATGGTCACAATTTAGACAACACTTCAATATGACAAACTTCTCTATCTATAGTCCCATATGTGATAACCATGTTTTCTTGCCATCCAAATTAGATCCTGTCTTTGCTCAATGGCAGAGAGCAGGCTTAAGTAACTTTAGTGACCTTTACATAGATGGTATTTTCGCTACCTTTGATGCTATCGCCTCTAAATTTAGTCTACATCGTTCCTCCCTATTCCGTTATCTCCAGATTAGAGACTTTGTTCGCAACATCAGTCCTTGCTTTCCCAATTTACCCCCAAAGGGAGGAATGGACATCATCTTGCAAACTCCTACACAATGTAGACGCCTCATTTCCAAAATCTATAATGGCATCTCATCACTCAATGTAGTGAAACTTAACAAGATTAGAGCAGAATGGTCAGAAGAACTTGGTATACACATCTCTGATGAGACCTGGAATCACACATTACGTAGAGTAAATGGGTCAACATCATGCGCTCGACTCAGACTAATTCAGTTCAAGGTCCTCCACAGGATTCATTACAGCAGAGCCAGACTCTCAAGGATTTACCCTACAGTCAGTGAAAACTGTGTTTGTTGCCATACAGTCAAGGCGAATCTAACTCACATGTTCTGGTCCTGTGATAAACTGCACAACTTCTGGTCTATAATTTTTCAGACCTTATCTGAAGCTTTTGATACAAGTATCCAACCCAGTGCTGAACTGGCAATATTTGGAGTCCCAGGGGAGGATATATCATTAACACATGATTTTAAAAATGTACTGGCTTTTTCTACTCTCCTAGCTCGAAGAAGAATACCATTAGTGTGGAAATCAGCACATCCACCCAAAGCTTCTCTCTGCTTGCAAGATCTGACTCTTTTACCCTAACCCAAAAATTCTATAAAACTTGGGCCCCTCTATTATCTTACTTTGAGAGACTGGATGCCCTCCCTCGATCCTGAGGGTCACACGAGAGCTGGTTCTGCTGTGTATGTGCCTGTGCCCCGGCCCTTCGGCCTCATTGGTTCCGGATGGTTTCTGGTCACTGACAGTGCTTGTCAACCTGTGCAGTTTTTTAAATGTCCATGTCCTGACTTGGTTTCTATACCTACGGTTGTATGGACGCCTTTCTGTATGTTGTCCACGTTTTTGAATTACTGGTATGTTATTATTTATTTTATTTTATTTTTTATTAGTTGTTTGTTTATCATTTATTTATATTATTATTATTACTGTTTGTAGCAGCAGGATGGGGATAGATAAGGAGGGGTAGGGGGAACAGGAAGAAAAAGAAAATGTCATGCCTGTTTTGTTTCTGTTTTCACGAACTGTTGTTAATGGATGCTTAAATAAAATTATTTAAAAAAAAAAAAGATATGTTCTTACTTATTTGTTTGTTCTATTTCAGGGGAACAGAGTCCAAACGTGTCCCTGATGCAGAGGATGTCGGACATGTTGTCCCGGTGGTTTGAGGAGGCCAGTGAAGCTCAGAGCAGCAGAGGAACCCCACCTCAGGTTCGACCCAGAGGTAAGACGTTTAAAATTCCTGAATGTCATTTAGTTCTGCTCGTTTTATTCAATTAATTTTTTTTTTTTTTCCAGGAACAGCCATCCGTCCAGAGGGGGCTGCACCGACAGACTCCAGCCAGGAGTCCCGCACCCCTGAGAGGCCTGTGGGGACAAACTGTCCAGAGGTAGCTGCCAGTCCTGCTGCCGTCCCCGTCTCTAAATCCACCTCCTCGTCCTCCTCAGGGTCATCATCATCATCGTCATCAGTGGCCACAGCACCTCCTACGTCCAGCTCCTCCTCGGTTGAAACCTCTGCTCCATCCTCCTCTCTGCTTACCTCCTCGCCTGACTCAGAGCAGCAAGGTCGGGTTGAGACGACTGGGACGCCCACAGCCCCGTCCACCTCTGAGCCTGCACTCTCAGGTGAGAGCTCACACTTTGAGTCTGAAGATTTCATGTTGATAAAAACACACACATCCTCATTTTTCTCTTCAGAAAGTGGATGTTTTTAGGGTAACTGTCTTTTTATGTTTGAGTGCGTGCGTGTGTGCGCGTGCGTATAGCTCCACTTTTCTCCTCCTCCAGCATCTCCGTCTCTGCTCCTCCCATCCTCATGGCTCACCCACTCTCCCTGTCTCCTCTGCCTCTCTGTCAGTGTACGGTACTCATCGGCTGCCCATAAGTTTAGTGTGTAGGCGTTTGCAGAGGCTGCTGCGGCTGGCCGACCCCCCCGGACAGGGTCAGCGAGCGGCGCCTTCCGCATCCTCTTCTTCTGCAGCCGCTGAGAGACAGCAAAGAAGGGCTAACTCTGCTGCTGCTCCTGCTCCTGCCCTCAAGCAAACAGGTTACCCCCACCTCCCAGCCCCCCTTACTTCCTGTCATGCTCGGAGCCACTTTCGCCTTGCTTTTTGTAACAAAGGCTGTAAGCTCAGGCTGCAGACAGACCTCATCACTAACCCGATGTGATGATTCCTTTTCTCTCTAACCCATCTTGTACTTATAAACTCCTCCACTGTTTGCCCAGCCTCTCACTAATATCCCCCCCCCCCCCAATTGTTGCTTGACTTTTCATCGGCAGACTCTCCTGTTTGAGTGGCACCAGCTGGTATGAAGCTCTGATTTGGTTCTTGAAAGACGATGAGCTGCCTTAATAATGACTAATAATTTGCTTGTT
The DNA here is from genome assembly GCA_038048925.1 of Garcialebias charrua. Taxonomy (NCBI): domain Eukaryota; kingdom Metazoa; phylum Chordata; class Actinopteri; order Cyprinodontiformes; family Rivulidae; genus Garcialebias; species Garcialebias charrua. The sequence continues at coordinate 4,526 of JBBPBX010001378.1, forward strand.
TGCATTGGCCCTTTTCACACATGAGATGTGCAGCATCACTCCACTCGTTCTTTACATTAAATCAAGTCTAGAGGTGAATATGTAAAGTAGTTCTTGTTTTAATGGGGAAACTGCTACGGACTCCTTCGTGTAGGTTGAGTCTGCAGCAGCAGTTTATCTGAAAATAACAAACTGAAATACATTACCGTACTTTTCGGCGTTTAACACGCTTCTGTGTATAACCCGCTTTGTCCAATTATTGTCAATAAATTTGAAAAATCCATAAATAACACGCTTCGCCCTATAAGACGCATCTATTATGCGTCACCGCTACGCGACGCGTCAGCGCCTCATTTGCCCTGCTGAAAATGGCGGCCACAGAAGCTAGCCAGCATGGAAGGACTTTACAAGATAACACGGTAAAAACTATTATTTCTTTGCTGAGAAAAAATATATTTCTTAGCTGACATTATAGCACAAGGGTTCCTGAGCTTAACCGTTCCTTAATCAATTCACGAAATGGTCAAATCTGCTGGATTTAAATTGTTTCAGTTTGACTTCTTCCAAAACAGTCTTGTGCGCTACTAAAATAAATTATAAAAAATTTAATTTTATCTCAAATGTCTTGTACAGGTCAACAGTTTACACTCTGTAAGCAGAAAAAATATCCACCGAGTGGTTTATGATTTATAACAATATAAACGGAAATAAAATCGAAGCTACGAGACGATTCCGTCTCTTAAAAAACAAATAAAATTTTGAATTTTATCTCAAATGTCTTGTACAGGTCAACAGTTTGTAAATGAAAACCCATATACAGTAATTACACTCTGTAAGCAGAAAAAATATCCACCGAGTTGTTTATGATTTATAACAATATAAACGGAAATAAAACCGAAGCTACGAGACGATTCCGTCTCTTAAAAAACGAATAAAATTTTGAATTTTATCTCAAATGTCTTATACAGGTCAACAGTTTGTAAATGAAAACCCATATAATTACACTCTGTAAGCAGAAAAAATATCCACCGAGTTGTTTATGATTTATAACAATATAAACGGAAATAAAACCGAAGCTACGAGACGATTCCGTCTCTTAAAAAACGAATAAAAAATTTAATTTTATCTCAGATGTCTTATACAGGTCAACAGTTTGTAAATGAAACCCATATACAGTAATTACACTCTGTAAGCAGAAAAAATATCCACCGAGTGGTTTATGATTTATAACAATATAAACGGAAATAAAATTGAAGCTACGAGACGATTCTGTCTCTTAAAAAACGAATAAAAAATTGAATTTTATCTCAAATGTCTTATACAGGTCAACAGTTTGTAAATGAAACCCATATAATTATAGCCTGGTTGAAACCATACCCTGTGCTTCACTTCGCTTCACACAAGGGTCTGGAATTTTCCCATTGAAAACCGTTTCTTGCTGGAGGCGTTGGCCTCTGATTAGGAACAAAACCATTGGATAATTTGAACAGGGAAACCATTCTGCTCCCTCCCCTCAGCCACCCCCCTCTGCTGAAGTTCAGCAGCTGAACTTGACTGACAACTGCTCCGCCCCCTCTGCAGCGTTTCTCTTGCTGCGCAAATTCTGTGTTTATATCATATGTTATAAAACGTTTTAATACAATAAAATCAAACCATGGATCGCTGGTCCAGCTCACCAAAACACCAGAAAATCTGATGGGACTCGCTCAGCAACTAAAACCCGAGTTTATTTCTCGTGACAACCTGAGGCATTTCCGTGTTCATTTTACAGCAACGAATTGAGCCTGCTGTCTCTCTCATTTTACTCAGCAGGAGGGTGGAGGAGAAGGAGCGATTACTTAACTTTTGGGGGAAAAAACCAAAAGAAAACTCCAGATAAGGGATTAAGAAGGGGAAATTAATAAATTTGTGTCACATATCTGCATCGCTTTGCATCTTTTGAATGAGAACATGCCGCTGCTCGCTGACTGAGCGCTGGCAGAGCCTTTTATAGGGCTCTGCGCGCTGGGACAGGTGGGGGCGTGGGTTAGGGTCCAAAACTCCGCCCCTTCTGTTCTCTGATTGGTCCGAACAAAAATCTACTGGACAAATCCTTGTGGGCGGGTAAAGTCCCAGACTGTGCAGTGAAGGGAAATGAGAATTGAGCGGAGCTGTGCAGGAAGGCGAGGGCCAGGCTAATATAATTACACTCTGTAAGCAGAAAAAATATGTCGAGTGGTTTAAGAGCTGTTTATCAAACAGTAGGTATCTGTTTGCGGTAGCTATACCGCTAACAACAAAGCTACCATAAAAGAGCGATTTTTTTTAGCTCTAAATATCTTCTGCAGCTAACATTGAGTAAATGACCACCATATAATTACGCTCTGTAAGTTTCAAGAAAATCTGCGGTGTGGTTTATGAGTTATCTTGCTAAAAAAACTGCTAACAACACAGCTAACAGTGCTTAGCTCCAGAGCAGGAGGCCGGGCAGCGACAGAGTTCTGCTACGTTCACACCGAACGCGTTTTGAGTGGCCAAAAAGCGCGAAACGCCTCAAGGTGGACGCATTGGACGCACTGATGTTCAGACCGGAATAAGAAGCAGCAGCGGCGGTGGCGGCGGGGTGTGGGAGGAGCGTCTTGATTATTTTTCCGGTCTGATGTTTTGTTGTTGTCTGTTCTCAAAATGGCAGATGAACTGGAGACAATTGGCTTAATGTATTTACTGAGTAAAGTAGCACGCCGACGACGTGCAAGGCGCCGTGTCTGGGTTTAGGAAACAATTCAGAGGCGTTCGGACTTTGCGGGTTGTTTCTGTGTCTCACAAGCAATACGTCATACTTGCGCAACATCCGTCCCCTCGTTACCGCGTCACATAGTTGACTCTCCCTGATTGGTTGTCAAGACGCGTTGAGCGGCGAAAGTTCAGATTTTTCAACTCGGGCGGCGGCGGCTGCCGCGGGCACCACATGCACGGAAAGCGCTCTGCCGCCCCTTCCGCGCCGCTCAAACCGGACGTGACGCGACGCACGACCCCTAGAGGCGCGTCCCCCATTGACTTTGTAAACCGGCCGCTCCTGCAGCTCAAAACGCGTTCGGTGTGAACGTAGCATCAGTCCGACCAGAGGAGGCTTTTTTCGGACACATGAGCTAGAAACGGTCGGTGTACTCTCTGGAAGTGTCCCCTAGCGGACAAAAGTGGTACTGCACCATTTTTTTGCCCAAAATGAAAAACGGCGATATCAGAGCCAAAAATGGGTCTAAAAATATGGGAAAAAATCCATAAATAACACGCTTCGGCGTATAAGCCGAAGGACAGTCAAATTAGTTTTTTTAAAAACTGCGTGTTATATCCCGAAAAGTATGGTACTATAATCATGATCCCAAAACCTTTTTTTTTTTTTTTGTGGCTGAGCCACTTCCTGCCTTTAACAGGTGTTTTATGGTTATTTTATGATTGTAAGGCTTTAAAGGGGAATGAAAAGACAGAAGAAGGTATTTATTTATTGTACAAAGTACTTTCTGGTAGTTTGGTAAAGTTTGCAAACATCACTTTTAACATTGTATTGAAGGACAAGTTCAGCCTAAATGGGACAAAACCGTTTGTTGTTACAGTAGACCCTGAGTTATCACGGGGGGGTACGTTATGCCGAAGCAAATTCCTAGTCTGTGAATCCTGTTCATTGACAATGGCGATAATAAACAGAATCTGAATCTGAATCCACACACTACTGCGATAGGTGAAAAACCACGAATTAGGAATGTTATATTTATTTTAGTATTTATATATATTTTGATTATAAATCCTTCCCACACTCTTTGCAATGTTCTAAACTCTTAAACCTATGTAATTTTAACAACATGCGTATATGTACTGTCCAGTACTGCAAAATGTTATATGGGTACTCACCAGCTCTGCAGAACAGCAATTCGGTAGTTTGGTTCTGGTCGGTCTCAGTTCCAGTTCAGCAGACCTACCGTGCAGCATGACAAGCCCACTGCCCCATCAAGATTGATGTGCATGTGCTGCCACTCCATTTAGGACACTTGGCACGCGAGGTTGCCCAGGATGTAGTCCACCACCTCGCCCCGGGTCTGGATCAGCACCACGACGACCAGAACCAGGTTGAACCACGCTGCGGTCTGCATGTTGTTTTTGCTCCCTCCAGTGCTGTCTTTTCGACACAAAGCAGGGGCCGGAAGCACTGTTGGCTTCTGGGCCTTGTAGTTCTTTTGATTTGGCTTATTGAAAGAAAACTACAAAATGGCAGCACCTGTCTGAAGATTTTTCTTTTGTTTTTGCCCTATTGGACAAAATCTTGCGTAGAAAAAAAAAATCCAACAAACTTATGTTGAAAAACGGCAAAAGAGCGAGTCCGCAAAATTTGAACCGCGAAGTAGCGAAGGACTACTGTATTTATTTGTATTGTTAAAACCGCACCATGATTTACCTAAAACTGTCAACAAAAATACAGTTTCACATTTGAATGGAGGTTTTATTGCTACAGCTGTAGCTCAAATTAGATTTTTTGAAAAGTTTTCTCGGGCTTTGCTCTTGTGGAGAGCTCAGATTGTTATTCTAAGCTAATTTTAAAATGTTTGTAGGAAATGAAAACCTCCGGTCACAATGTCTGGTTTTGAGTAAAACATTTCTACAGTTTTTAAATTTATTTCTGTTTGGATGTACTCTCATTTTACTCACTGACCTTGGGTTTACTGTTTTTAACTTGAGTGAAACTTTTAACCCCGAAGCACCTTGACTGTGTGAGCATTCTCTTTGACCTCTGAGTGTTTAATGTTTGGCCGCTCTGATTTGTGTCCCAGATTCTCCTTCGTCTGTGGTAAACAAACAGCTGGGATCCATGACTCTGGATGAACAGCAGGGTGCGTGTCTGCTACATGTTCCTAATCCTAATTTTGCTCATCAGTAATAATAAAAACAAGTACTGTATTGGTGCACATTCAGTGCAAGCTTCACAAAACACAAGCATGCTTCCTCTGCTCTAATTAGCCATTTGCTTCACCCTTTTGTTCAACAGGAGCCAAATCTGCAGGTTCACCTCCTAACGAGTCTGGTCCTGCAGCAGCCACCGCCATCTCGCACCCCATCACCACCTCTACCTCTACCGCCCGACCCAGCACAGCAGAGCCCGTCATCAGCCTGCACTACAGCTCAGAGGGCACCACCACCAGCACCATCAAGCTGGACTTCACCGATGAGTGGTGAGTGACGTCTGACCACAGGAATGACCAGAAAAAAACTCTGACGATTAGATTAGCAAAAAAAAACAACACAGGATTTAAATATTCTTCATGGCAACACGGAGAGTCTTAAAAAAAGTTTAATGTGAGCAAATAATAAGGGTTGAACGAGTACATAATTTTAAAACTCGACATTAACATAATAAAGCTCGAGTTGAACTTGAGTAGTTTATGATGTCATAGGATCTTAAGATGCAAAAAATTAATAAATAAAAACGCAAACATTTTTTTTCATTTATTTACACCAAAAAAAGACACACAACATTGGGAGCATATATTATGCTGGACTACCAGTTATCAAACTGCAGATAAGTCACAGGAAAACCAAAACTATTAATTATTATTATTAAGCTGCAAAAGTGAAAGAAACGTGCGGCACGTCAAAAATGAAACTTTAAAACAGTGGGGAGGTTCACCACTCCGCACTAGGGGTGCACCGATTTCAATTTTCTGGCCGATCACCGATTACCGATTTTTAGAAAGTCTGACCTGCCGATTCCGATTTTGGCCGATACCGATTTTCAGGTGTTAAAAGGTCAAAATGCACCCTAAATTTTCAGGATTTTCCAACCTTTGCTGAGGCAGATAAAATCGGTAGATAAAATCGGCTTCTCATTTAAAGATCGGCCGATCACCGATCTCTCCAAATTAAGGAAATCTGAGCCGATCGATCGGCCGGCCGATTTATCGGTGCATCCCTACTCCGCACCACTACGGGCAGTGGTGCACATTAGGTTTAGTTTTAGAGATTAATGCGTTTATAGGTTATTTTATAGGTTTAGAGATTAATTTTTTTTTTTTTTTCGCTTTTTGTTTGTGAAACAAGGTTAGAGGAAGCTGGTTCTGGTTCGGTCGATTGGACCGGGTGTTGCACCATATTCTGTGACCTGCAACAGTGCATGCAACACCGCCCCCTACGGTCACAATATACGGTGGTCACAGAATATGGCGTAACGCTCGAAACAGGAAGTTGATTCATTTTCTGTTCTGTAACTGCAACGTGATGACGTCACTTCGAATACTCAACGTGAAATAAAAAGACTCAATAGAGGTCCTAGGAATCGATGTCGACTACTCGAGTAGTCTGTTAAAGCCTTAGCAAATAAATCAGAATCAACTTTATTGTCATTGCACCGGAGCACAACAAAACTACATTTCAGTACAGCCCGTCCAAGTAAAACACAAACAGACATGGGGAGACTGAGGTGTCTGAGGCTGAGGCCTCGTGGGAGGTGCTGCCCTTTTCATTTAGATAAGAAAAGAGAAACCCGAGGGAAGAGGAGATGTAAATAAACACGGTGTGAAAGATGCAAAAAAAAGCCTCAGCACAGAAATAGCAACATATTGATGACATCATAATACATATATGCATGAGGAAGGCCGACGAAGGCTGTGAGTTTGTCCGTAGACACTTCCAGATAATTCCATAGTCCTGATAAGAGATGGTGCAGTGTCCATCAGCTGCACTGACACAGTCCACAGACATCCTTGGGAAGGGGGTGGGTAGGGGAAAATAAGACAAGTGGAAAATAAAAATTACCGTTCCAAAAAACTTTATAATCGTCTCATTTATAATCCTTGATGATGGAAAACATTTAGTTTAAACCATTTCAATGAAAGTAAGGCAAATCAAATGACTGCAAATTAGGATTTCAGAAAAATTAATTGATTTCTTTACAAATATGCTTATTTTGGTGCCGTTTAAAAAAATGAATGTGTCAAATGGAGCACAGTGATGATGTGGTGTTGCATCTCAACAAGAAAGTTGTTGGTTTGAATCTCACCTGGACACGATCTGTGTGAGGATTTGTTGTCTCTGTGCTGGTGTGCTAAGGCTTGAATCCAGAGTCCAGAAACGTGCGCTTAGGTTAAATATTGTTTCAGAATTATTGAATGTTTTTTTGGTCTCTGTTCTGACTCTAGAGCAGGGGTCTGCAACCTTTACAATCAAAAGAGCCATTTTACGCCTTCGTTCACTAAATTAAAAGTGTTCAGAGCCGCAACTTGCTACAACTGTGGTCATCAACTGGTGGTCCATGGGCTACTTTAGGTTTGTGGGAAGGGGATTTTGTGGCCACTAGGGGCGACATTATAAAGATAAAATAACCAATAATTTCTATTTTTTACAATTTAAGACAAGTGAAAAAAACTGATTATTTTAAAGAGACGGTTTGTTAATTAATAAAAACTATGAACTATACAAACCTAGTTTTTTTTATTGTGGAAAAATGAATTATGTATAGAAATAAAGCATAAAGATAAAGCTTTACTCCTTGTACTTGTTCCAATATCCACATATTTGCAAATGAAATGACATAAAAACTGCTAAAACTAGTCATTTTTTGTTGTTTGTAGAACAACCAATTCAGGTTTGGTCAAAACTTGAAAGAGCTGCTGCAGAGGGACCAAAGAGCCGCATGTGGCTCCAGAGCCGCAGGTTGCAGACCCCTGCTCTAGAGTGAACTGGTGACCAGTCCAGGGAGGGACCCCCACCTCCAGTCTTTTTACTTCTCAGTATAAAACCAAATACACAAATTAAAGATTATATACTGTAGTTTTTAATAAGTGGTGGACATGAACTGCAGCCACTTCAACTCTCGGACTTTATTTTCTGGGCAGCAGGTTTGTTATAAATGTGTAGAATGTGGTTTATCATTCTGCTGAATTAAATCCCGTTGTTCCTTTATGGTTTTGCTCTAAAACCTGCATATCTCGTGCTGAATACTGTACAGTAATGGTGTATTCAGAGTTGCCACGTCCCAGTTCTTTATTTCATTATCTTGAGATAACAGGGCAGATGGCCAGTCTTCTTAGACAGGAAGATGCAGCATCTGGAATTTGTTAAAAACTGTAAACTTTTGAGTCTTCGGATTGCAAGATGGCTTTTATATTTATTTTATTCCATCCCATAATGCATTTAATAATAATAATAATGTCTTTGTCTGTCATCTGTGTATGTTTCCCATACACCGACGAAATTCGTCTCTGCATTTAACCCAACCACCACCAGTGGTGG